>JAXIVH010000014.1:3479598-3499796 GCA_036785325.1 Urophycis tenuis | reverse complement strand
CATGTGATATTGAAATGAGTCTGAACCGTTGTCATTTGTTTATTGCACACATTAAGCTCGCAGACTTTAATAGGCTACACAACACCCACCACCCAACACCCCCCCCCCAACCACCCACCCAGACAATACAGAGTGCCTCATTTTTCACAAGCACTCCTGCCAGGCGAGCGGTTTTGGCATGTTCCCTAATAGCCGCGACGCACCGTCAAGGAAATCTCAGTTGCCTCAGTCGGCACTAAGTCACGCTTTTCCACATGGGAGAGCGACTGGGTGGCGACGTCTGGCTGATGCCAGTCTGTGCATTGCGATGATTTACTGTGCTGAATGATGATGATGATGATGATGATGATTTCCCCTTTGCCCGTGTAATCAACATATTCAATGTTTAAACGTGCGCTGCTGCTGCTGCGTCGAGCCCCAAAAGCCTGCGCTCCCGACAAACGCAAAAATATGTTTTTTTTACGAATTTCCATACCGATGCTGAACTGTTGGAAAAAAAATTATATAGCCTGCTACAATGGCACTCTGTGCCCTTTGCTACTTTAAGACATTAAAACGAACCCGGAATTCACATCCTGTGTTCATCGGTGCTCTTGGCTTAAAAAAAACGAGAGCCAGGGGGATGTGGCGTCACCAGAGCATACGCGCTGCACATCATCCACATCCACACATCAAACATCTACACAGCCACATCCACACGCAAGCCCACATCGACGTGGGACCTGACCCCTCGCGAAGCCCCCCCCCCGGACACATCAGATTTAATCACGCCTCGATGCAGCGTCAAGCCAACCCCACTAACTGTTTGTTGTGACGAACGCTCCATGGGCCTCCTAATGAAAGCCCGGGGGGTTAAAAGGCGCTAGCGAAAGGAAAGGTGAACCTCTTATTTTATTCCTCCTCCTCCTCCTTATTTGGCAGTAAAGCAGAGCGGGCGACACCTTTTTATGCACAATTTTTTTTTTTTTTTTTTTTGTGTTGTGTTTTTTTAAACCACTAGCCAGATAAAAGTTCTGCATGTAAAAGCGGGATTTTACAAGCGTGCCCCGACAACAGGTGTGATGCGACGCAGCGGGAGCAGGGAGAGGGCAGATGGGACAGCTCAGAGCCAGGTTGATCCCTCGCTGATCCCCGGCCGTACTCCGCCTACGAGGAGCAACTGGAACGGGAATGGAGTCGGGGCTTTGCGTCCGCGGTGGAGTGAAGTGAAGTGAAGGCGGCGTATACGCAGGGTGGCTTTAGTCCAGGTCCCGCAGTACTTGGGAGGGCAGCAGTCGGTAACAGTCGAGGTTTGCAGTCTGCCTGCTGTATCTATTCGCCAGGGGAGGTTTCAGGCAGGTTTTGATCCTCAACAGGAGGATCTTGTATGCACCTGCCTTGTGTGGTTCAGGGTTCGGTGATAGCGACCAAAACAACCGCGGAAACCAAACCACGTGAAAGTGGAACGCGAGGTGACGCTCATCACGTGACCAAGCCAATCATAAATCTGACCCTGACCTCTAAACACCTCCAAACTCCTTTCCTCTCCCCCCACACACACACCGACACACACAACACACACACACACAACACCCAGCAGACAGTAATAAAAATAATAATAATAATAATAAATTTTATTTGTAAAGCACTTTTCAGAGTACAACAAGATAAAAAAACAGGTTTAAAAGCCAAAGCACAACAATACATTTAAGAAAAGGCTTTTTTAGAACGACAGGTTTTTAGGCCTTTCTTAAAAAGAGTCCGGTGTTTGAGGAGCCCTCAGGTGGTCTGGGAGGAATTCCAGAGGTGAGGACATGCAAGCAGTAGCTCAGTGGAGGTAGAGCGGGCGGACAGAGCGGCGGTGTCCACTAACCGTAGGGCGGCGGTTCGATCCCCCCCTCCTCCTCAAACTGTCCCACATGTCGAAACCCCGCAAATGCACCGATTGTTAAGTCGCTCTGGACAAAAAGCGTCTGCTAAACGCCCCCTTTTTTACCCCTTTAACCTTTACCCTCTTCCCCTGTCCCAGGTGCCCCAGGACGAGTGGGGGGGCTACCCGGGCGGGGGCAAGGACGACGAGATCCCCTGCCGCCGCATGCGGAGCAGCAGCTACGTGAAGGCCATGGGCGACGAGGAGAGCGGCGAGTCGGACTCCAGCCCCAAGAGCTCGCCCCAGAAGACGCTCCGGCCCGACGCCCTGGTCAAGAACTCCCTCAGGCCCCGGGAGCTGCTGGACTCCCAGAGGTGGGGCGCACCCGCAGTGTGTGCACACACACGCACACAACACACGCACCACACACACACACACACACACACACACACACACACACGCACACCACACACACACACACACACAACACACACACACGCGCGCACACACACACACACGCACGCACGCGCACACACACGCGCACACACACGCGCACGCACACACGCACGGACGCGCACACGGCACACGCAGACACACACACACACACGCACACGCACACACACACGCACGCACGCGCGCGCGCACGCACACACACACACACACACACACACACACACACACACACACACACACGCCCACGCGCACACACACACACACACACACACATACACATGATGACAGACAGACAGACAGACAGACAGACATACTTTAATGATCCCTGAGGGAAATTGCATAATGTACATTTACAGTGACATTTGGGGCATTTGGCAGACACTTTTATCCAAAGAGACTTACAAAAAGTACATTTGTCAGAAGAAGGTGAAACATTTCATTACTGTTAAGACAGTAAAAAAGTCAAGCATTTAATTGCAAGGTTAACCATTGCTAGTATACAAGTACATGTACATACACAGGAGGTTGGCACACATGGTTGGCTGTGTGAAGGCGCGCGGTTTGGATCGAAATACAAGCGGACGATAGATGGTTTCAGCCATTTCGTTCTTATAAAGCGTGATGCTTTATATCAGTCTTTATGATGCACACAACCGGCATTATTGACATCAGTAAGGCGTCGATGATATTTCCGGAGTCGCCGCCGTTTCATTATTATAAACGGGGCAGCTTTACAGCGGCAGGACTTTTTATTGTTCTTTACGATACTCGCAGCCAGTAACAACGACATCTATCGATAACCGCAGTGATTGAGGCGCCGTTTGGATCGCTGGCTCGCGGAGAATGAAGTCAGGCGCCGCGTAGAGCCGAAACACATCCCATATTATGAATCGCGCCATTTGAAGGAGTGTGCATCAGAATGTAGCGCTAACACATAACGCTACATCGTTTATTGGAGTTTTGTAATTGGGCCCGCTATGGCATGTTTGTGACTGGTTATGTTATTTTGGTTCACGTCACGTTGTCATAACAACACATTGACAGGTTATGTTGTCTTGGTGAATGTCACGTTGTCATAGAAATAACATTGACAGGTTATGTTGTCTTGGTGAATGTCACTTCATAGCGAAGACATTGACAGGTTATGTTGTCTCGGTTAACATCACATTTTCATAACAACAACATCGACAGGTTATGTTGTCTTGGTTAATATCACATTGTCATAAGAACAACATCGACAGGTTGTGTTGTCTTGGTTAATGTCACATCATAGTGAAGACATTGACAGGCTATGTTGTCTTGGTGAATGTCACGTTGTCATAGCAAAGACATTGACAGGTTATTTTGTCTCAGTTAACATCACATTGTCATAACAAAAACATTGACAGGTTATGTTGTCTCGGTTAACATCACGTTGTCATAACAACAACATTGACAGGTTGTGTTGTCTTGGTTAATGTCACATTGTCACAGCGAAGACATCGACAGGTTATGTTGTCTTGATTAATGTGACATTGACAGGTTATGTTGTCTTGGTTATTGTGACATTGACAGGTTATCTTGTCTTGGATAATATGACATTGACGGGTTATGTTGTCTTGGTTAATGTGACATTGACAGGTTATGTTGTCTTGGTTAATGTGACATTGACAGGTTATGTTGTCTTGGTTAATGTGACATTGACAGAGACTCTCTCTCCATCTTCATCACAGGTGTCATGTCAGTCTCATGCACACCTCGTCAAATACACCTTCACACACACAACCACAAAGTATTGGTATAAGGGAAAGTGTAATGAAATATTTATTAGTAAATAAATCAAACTGCCGGGGGCCACGATGGCTTTTAAAATAGTGTCACTTTTTTTTTACAGCAATATAGTCAATGATTTTCTTTATTGTTACCTAGAGAAATGAAAGTATGACATGGTGCTCCTGCATCAATAACAATGACTGAAACAATGGCCGTTAGGCTCTCGCATATTTTCTATGCAGCAGAGTCTACTCCAGCAGGGGCGTGTCACCATGCACATGTAATGAAGTGCATCGTCTCATGTCGCTGTGACATTCATGTCACCGGACACATCCATAACGAAATTAATCAAGACGCATACTCGCAATATCCCACTTGGAAAGTCAGCGTGGCCTAATAGATTCCCAAATGATTACAGGGAGGCAGATCCTGTATGACGGTATGTTTTTTTTGTACGTGCCCTGTCTCATCAATGTGCAATGTATTTCTCTCACAATGTATTGCCTGTGGTCCACGACTCCCCCCCCCCCTCCCCCTCAATGACATCATCATGCATCATTCACTTCCCGGTCAACATAACCCAACTGAAACAGGAGGGTGGGCTGAACATGTTGCTGCTGATCAATGGAGTCTTCCCTCTTTTGTACATGACTACACAAACTTGTTATTCTTAGGCATGTCGTTTTATCTCTCGCTGCTGAGACCGGCTCTCTCACGTTGTAGTGTTAACTGTACAGGCGTTGCTGATCAATTATTTTATTTTCACGTATTATTATTGTGGGATACATTAATTGTCACTAGTTGTCAAAGCATGACACCACTTTCATAAAGCGCTGCACTGTGCAGCGCTTTATGAAAAGTCATTGTTAAGAGCCGGTGAATTCACAAATTCACTTCCAGTCTCACTTAAAGGGGCGGTGTTCCTGGTGCGTGGCAGACTGAGAGAAAACAGTAATTAAAACAGAGTTTCCGTGGAGACTTTAATTAATACGGCAATCATTTTTCTCACACGCAAAAGGAAAGCCCTCCTACACCTGCTCCCTTTGAACCCTTTGTGTTCCAATCTAGGCTGGGCCGCCTCAGTCTTTTCCAGCTCGTTTGGGGCTGAAACTCAACATTGAGGTCTTCGTTGTGTGTGTGTGTGTGTGTGTGCGTGTGTGTGTGTGTGTGTGTGTGTGTGTGTGTGTGTGTGTGTGTGTGTGTGTGTGTGTGTGTGTGTGTGTTGCGTGTGTGTGATCTAGTGGAGGCCTGTGTCCCGACAGATGACAAGATGAAGTCAGCTGGTGTGGGGATGTGTGTCATTTTATCATCATTTATTATCATTGTATCATCATTCATTCGTTTGGATCCTTTAGTGCATACAGTAACCCTCTAACCAGCATATAACCCCCGAATCACCTTTTTATGTTGAAAAAAATGTATAAAGTAACGTAACATAATGTATAAAATCCGAGGGGTCTACTACTTGAGGAGACATGTTCGAGTCATGTTCCTCCAGAGTGGTAGTGTGCTATTGCAGTGTTCCCCAGCTGGAGGAGTGTGACATGTGTTTTGACAGCGTTTGACAGTGCCCCTCACCCCTACCCTTATGACCCAATGTGACAGGTCTTCATGATACCTTTTCAACATTTCTTTTTTTTTTTCGCCTCACCCAGCATTTTTTTTTCTGGGTGGAAGTCGTCCTCCCGCTAAAACAGAGGGTTCAATTACACTCTAAACATCTCCCTGTGTCAGTCTTTCACCATCTGTTAACATACTGCTCCGTCTGTCTGTCTGTCTGTCTCTCTCTCTCTCTCTCTCTCTCTCTCTCTCTCTCTCTCTCTCTCTCTCTCTCTCTCTCTCATCTCTCTCTCTCTCTCTCTCTCTCTCTCTCTCTCTCTCTCTCTCTCTCTCTCTTTCAATCTCTCTATCTCTCTCTCTCTCTCTCTCTCTCAATCTCTCTCACTCTCACAGACAATATCCACCTGTCGCCACTGTAGCTTCTATTCATTGGGGTGAATGGAGAAAATGTGCTTTTTTATTACAATTCAATCAACGATTGAATTGAACAATTCAATGAACGCACAGCAGGCAATACCCATAGAATCCTCATATAGACGCCTATATTCACGTACCTACAATCACACACACACACACACGCACGCCTCACAATCGGAGATGTGTGGAGACGGATGATTGTCAATGCGTGAGTGTCGATGTCTTTGTGCAGGCAGGGATGACGCCCGGCCTCACGGCGGGATCCTGTAGTCACAGACACACCCCGCCGCCGCCGCCGCCGCCACCGTCAGCACAGTGTGACTGTGGGCACAGATAACGACTCGGGCGGATTCACAAAGGCCATACATCGATTGTAGCCGCGCATCCGTGCCGGAGCCCTAATCGCTCTCGTTTCGTCTTAGCGGGATGTACTCGCTTCCCTTTGTGTGGCGGGGGAAAAAAAAGAATAAACGGCGGGATTAGGAGGCTAAATGTTAATTATTTTATTGTGTTTCCCTCCCCCCCCCCCCACCACCCCGTGAAAAAAAAGAAGCAGCGGTTTGTACGCGGTGTTGAATTGCTTGCAAATGGCAAGTGATTCATGCCAGCGGAACAGCGGGCCGGCCTATCGGTGGCAGTTATATGTACTCACAGGCCACCCTGAATAATGGCTCCCTCCGCGACCCGGGCCCGGGCGCTGGGGATATTGACTGTAGCCGGAGCGCTCTGCGTGGTGGGGGGGGCCTGAATTTGAACAGACAGTCGAGGCACACAGCATTGCAGGGGGCTGGGGCCCATTCAGGGGGAAACAGCAGGGGGATGGGGGGGATGGGGGGGGGTCGGGGGGCGGGGGGGGGGGGGGGGGGGTCCCTCACAGGAATCCTATGTATGTTTTACCGTGGGGGGGGGGGGGGGGGGAACTCTGGAGACGTGAAATGTCACACTGGTGTACAGTGTGTGTGTGTGTGTGTGTGTGTATTTATGTGTGTATTATATTACACTATCCCATGGTTAGTGTTGTTATTATGTCACACACAAAGCACAGACACATACACTAACACCGGCCAATTCAATTCAAATGGAAATTCTGAACGCCATTACGCCCTTATGAAAGGAAATCACGGTTCTCAAATCTCGCCACCCACACACAAGCTAATCAATCCCTGATGTTTGGGGGGATGTTTCCACTTCCCGTCCCGTAATTTACACAAAATTAAAACTGCAATTAAAGCAGTCCCCGAATTAACATGGAGATGTGGGGATGATGTAGCCAGAAATGATAAAAGAGGAGTCTGCCAGGGAAGCTTTGCTGCAACACCCGATTTCTGTCAGTGCTCAACTCCACCAAGTTGTGTATTCCTGCACGTTTTTTAATTTCCTATTCAGATTTGCACCTGTTATACTTGTTTCTGAAGGTGCGTGCCAAATGCCTGATTAGAAACTCTCTGTGCTGTGTGTGTGTGTGTTGCGGTCGTGTGACTGTGTGTGTGTGTGTGTGTGTGTGTGTGTGTGTTGTGTGTGTGTGTGTGTGTGTTTATGTGCATACATGTTTGAGGAATAACATGTGAAACACATCTAATCTGTAGCTCTGGCGGTGCGCCTTATCTTGAGGAAATGTGCTCTTTCCCAGAAGCCAGCGCTTACATGTTGTTGTTGTTGTTGTTGTTGATGTTGTTATAAATTGCGTCAATGCTTCCTTCCTTCCATGCATGCCCCCATTTAGGTTTCCTCGTCGCTCGGCTAAATCTAAAGTGTACACATACAACACATGGCTCTCTCTCTCTCCCTCTCTCCAATCACCTCCTAATTCACTCCCTAATGGTGTTTCCCCACGACTCTGTGTTTACGGACGTCGCTGCAACGGTGACACATGACTTGTGGCGCGCCCCCCGCGCCTTCTTCCTCACTGAAAACCTGATATTGCACGGGCGAGGCTGTTGTTTAAACCGCCAGAATAATACATTTACTAAGAGAGCCAGCAGAGAGAGAGAGAGAGAGAGACAGAGAGAGCAGAAATATGTGAGATTACAATCACCCGGCCCCTTAATTTTGCCCTACGATGGGAGTGCATTAGCCCCAGCCGGAGACATTGCAGGCAAATGTGTTCCAGCGCAACTGATAAAAGGCTGGCGCTCTCACACCGGCAGCACGCGCTGCCTCACTCAGCTGATTACAATACACATCACTACACCGCGGGGACGGGCGGGAGCAAATCAAGACATACTTTAGCCGCCTCGGTCACCATTGATGTTTTTCAGCTAAAAGCTGGAATGTGCCATTGTTCCACCTCCATAGCGCACCGCCATGCACCACAGCCCCCCGGAGCGTGACTGAATTGGTGGTGACGCCACCGTGCGGTCTGACGCCAATGACGCTGCCCTTTTTTACCTCCTGAGCTCCCTCGTTAGCTTCTGTTTGCGTCGGTGGCAGTCCAGTGCAGCGCGCCGCCGTCCGTCCAACTTCCCCGTTCCGCCCTTCTGATCGAATCCGTCCAATCGCGCAGGTCATGTGCCCGCACCCCCCCCCCCCCCCCCCTGACTTGTTGATTGGCCTGCCCAAACCGTTATGGACTTCCCCCCAGGGCTCTCTCTCTCTCTCGTATCACCAGAGAGGTGTCACCAGAGAGAAAGTGGCGGTGGGAAAATCGAGGTGACTACGACTACTACCTAATGCAAATTGTTTTGTCATGCGGTGGAAGTGGTACAGCATGACATTCTGCCACGGGTTTGGTTTCCCCCCCCCCTCGTATTCCTTACTCTGTATCAAATTGCGTGCCACTGTCAGTCCATCAGAATGCATAATGCGCCTCTCATTTTCCGGTCCCCGTGTCCCTGTCCTGTTAGGTGTGTGTGTGCGTGTGCTTGTGTGTGTGTGTGTGTGTGTGTGTGTGTGTGTGTTGTGTGTGTGTGTGTGTGTGTGTGTCTGTGTGTGTGTGTGTCACTATGGCAACGTCACACACAGCCGCCAGGTCAGTTTCAGGAGAATCAGCTCAACTCAACTCGACAGTGACATTTACACATTCGCCCATATCAGCGTGTGACGCGGCATCCGTTCTCATGTCGTGTGTCATCCTCAATGTTTTTTTTTTTTTTTGTGCCCTTTTGGTCGGTGCCCTTTTGGGTGGGAGGGGGATGGGGGGGGGGGGGTGCGTGTCATACAGTACATACACAGCCGGCTTCCATCGGACGCCCCCCTACCCCCCCGTTACCGGTGACCGCCGGGACGGTCGGTCCCTGACCTCCAGCCCGACCTCTACCCGCGTGGTGGGGCCCAGTAACTCTCCTCTCTGCTCTACCCCACAGCTCGTACCGCTTGGATAAAATCAACAGCGACATGCGTAACTACATCACCAATTTCGCTGCAGACTTAAGGTGAATACAGGTGACGACTCAGTGACCCCCCCACCCACCCTCACCCCCACCCACCCACCCACCCCCCAACCAGAACCCCCACCACCCCCCCCATTGTCCGCCACCCTCTATCCCGAACACACACACAGACACACACACATACACACACACATACACACACACACACACACACACACACACACACAGACACGCGCGCGCACCTTTCGACCCACCGAGCCATCTGCTTCCTCCACTTCCTGCCCCCCGTGTTGCGTCGGCCATGTTGAAGCGTTGAAGGAAACACCCCCAAGCCAGCTGGCTCTCGCTTGCCTCGCTGGCGTGTATTTTCTCCACGGACGTAGAGAGCGCACGCCCCCAGACCAAGTCAACGAGAGGTCACCCTCGGGGCAGGGGGGGGGGGGGGTCAGGGGGCTCTCGTAGCCAGCACAGCCTGCCCTGGCCCTGGTGTATGGCTAAGATTGTTTGATCGCTATCGGTTTTTGAAGCTGTATAGGTTTATTCATTCCGATGTTATTGATTTTTTTTTTTCCGAAGACCCAAAAAAAAAAAAAAAAAAAAAAAATCCTTTTAGGGTTGTAATCTCTGTTCAAAATGCACTCCGGATGAGACGCGGCGCGACACGACAAGATGGATTCACGGACACCGCGGTGACCTTTCTCCCAAACTGCCAAACGCCCGGGACGGCGAAAGAAGAAGAAAAAAAACTGCCGACTCATCGCTCTCCTCAACGCCTTCCCATACCTCAAGCGTGGCGGCCATCGCCTTTAACTTCCACCTGGTCTTCTCTCATCTCCCCCACCACTTACCTCCCCCCCCCCACTTGCTTCTCTGCCGCTCCTCTCCCCCCCCTCCTCCTCCCTCCCCCGCAGGTTTCTAACCAGACGTGGGCTTTGTCTTCCCCCTGAGCCAGGTCTCTCTCTCTCTCTCTCTCTCTCTCTCTCTCTCTCTCTCTCTCTCTCTGTCTCTCTCTCTCTCCCTCTCTCCCTCCCTTATGCTTCAGAGAAAGCAAATGTGTTTGCTTCCCCTGCTATCCCGGGGTGACGCGCCTGAAGTGCTGGCTCACTAACTAGCCACCCTTATTTGCATCCCCCTCCCCTCATTTCAAGCATTGATTAGATGTTTCAGCACAATGGCAAATCGAATGGGGGAGGGGGGCCAGCGAACCCCTGAGCTAGAGGACGAGGCTGCCTCCCCCCTGCTCCTGAGAGACTACAAAGTCATCATCAGCCTCTCTCTCTCTCTCTCTCTCTCTCTCTCTCTCTCTCTCTCTCTCTCCCTCTCTCGATCTGGTGAAGCTCCCTGACTGCCCCAGAGGAAGGAAAGCCCATGGTCTTAAATGGCACCTAACTGATTTTGTCCCCGACGCTGCGCCTGAGGCCACCGGGAGGACATTATCTCATGAGTTAGCCTGTGGATTTGTTGACGCTTTGTGTGTCACTTTAACCTTATTTTTCCACCTCTCTATGTCCTCTCTCTCTCTCTCTCTCTCTCTCTCTCTCTCTCTCTCTCTCTCTCTCTCTCTCTCTTCTCTCTCTTGTCCTCTCTCTCGGTTTCTCTCTCTCACTCTGTCTCTCTCTCTGTTTCTCTCTCTCTCTCTGTCTCTCTCTCTGTCTGTCTCTCTCTCTCGCTGTGTGTGTCTCTCTCTCTGTCTCTCTATCTGCCTGTCTCTCTCTCTGTCTGTCTCTCTCTCTCTCTCGCTGTCTCTCTCTGTCTCTCTATCTGCCTGTCTCTCTCTCTGTCTGTCTCTTTCTCTCTCGCTGTCTCTCTCTCTGTCTCTCTCTATCTGTCTCTCTCTCTCTCTCTGTCTCTCTCTCTCTCTCTCTCTCTCTCTCTCTCTCTCTCTCTCTCTCTGTCCAGTCAGAGCTACCACTTGCAGGCCAGAGGAGACATGCATCCGGGCCTTGTCCTGGATCCTTCGACCAACTACAACTCCCCCAAATTTCGCTCCCGGAACCAAAGCTATATGCGCGCCGTTAGCACTCTGAGCCAAGCTAGCTGCGTTAGCCAGGTGAGCCAGGTAAGTCTGGACACCGATCAGAAATACCACAAGTATTTCTATTTCGAGGCAGAGACCCTGAACAAATTAGAATAGAACAGACAAATTTAATTATGAATGCATTTCTTTGGCATTTAACAAATATTCTGCTGCACAACTTGTAAATCAAAAGCTTAGAAATACTAAGAGATTAATTAATATATTGCACTGAAAAAGTATAGATTTTATAGTATAGATTATAGATTTTTTCAGAGGAATCTGAAAAAGCTTTTGCCAATTTCTATCTAATTCCCACATTCTATCATGAAGGCTACTTTAACCTCTTCATCCCGAGAGTGCACGTAGCCCCCTCCCCCCAAATGCAAAGATGTTATCAGGCTTATGAACACATGAGAAAGCAATCATGTGACACCCAAGAATGATTTGATAGCCTGTAATGTTATTATAGTATTACTATATTATATAGTAGTATTAGGGAGTATTGAGCATATAATATATGCTCAATGTGAATAACTCAAAATGCCCCAGGGACGACTTGTGTCCCTAGTTTCCATGACCATATGACACATATACAGAATGTGCAAATGGCACATTTATAGTATAGGCTAACGACTATAAATGTGCCATGGTCAGAAAATGCGTGTTGCGTGCCAAACAGTGCTGCAACTCAGATGGTGAGAACCCTGCCCGACATGCTCTAAACTTTACAGTATATCACCATCTGAGTTGCAGCACTGTTTGGTATGCAACACGCATGCGCAGCATGATTTGATGCAGATCAGGCCGCAACCCAATTCAGGCGGCGACAGTGTTTCAAATCAATGTATAGTAGCTAAGAGAGGGTTTAACAGGAAATAGGTAAATTGCCTTTGATCATAACACAGCGTCTTTATCGCTATCTGGTGGCTGTATGGTGCAATTGCCATGGTTTGGCTTGGTGTCATTCACTTATATTCGCCCGGACCTTTTGATAGAGGGGTCAAATGTCAAAATTGTACAATGGTTGATAAAGATATCCACCTTTTTGTGCCTAATCACGTTTATATTCTCATCTTTGCATTGGTTGGCTTTAGATTTATGTCTTCATTAAGAGTCCCGCGTGAACCTACCTTTCTACCTTTTCTCCAATTCTACTACTTTATTGGCATCAAATATTGACTCAGGTACTCATCAGATGTTGTGCTGTGGCAGGATAGTATGATAGGGCTACCAACTGATAATGCACTAGGTGGTCATCACTCTGAAACATGACATTTATTTCCGGGTGAAATGAAATATTCCATTGATGCTGTGTTGTTGCTTTACCCACTCTGACCCAGTAGCATCCACATTTATTATCTCACAGGTGTTATTTTTCCTTTGGTACCAATATCATATTATATTTATTGGATTATATTACAGCCCCTGTAGTTGTAGAGATATTCTATTTACTTTGGTCACGTCGTTTTTTCAGAAGGAAATCAGAGAAAGAGGCAAAGTAATGAAGAGGTGAATGCCCCTTTTCTCTAGCCATGCCAGTTTTCTGGCAAAACAAAATCTAGTTCTCAAAAATTGAACAAGAGGATCGGCAAATAATTGACAGTTTCTCCCTGTGTAAACTCATGCATAACGCTCTGTCAGTCAGAATGTTAAGCATGGGCATTTAATAGCTAATCAAACATTAGACCTTGTCAAGATTGAAAAAGCAACTTCATAAGAGGCTACAACTTTCATCGAGTCAGTATTTATTCTCCCGAAATGTCCCAGATCCCTGCTACAGTTTTCTCTCATCCTTTAATTTAATTTAGCTTAGTGTTCCGGGCTGTGCGGAATAACTGACAAAGCAATTTTCAAGTCACATTACAATAATTGCTTCTTTCTCTCCCGGGCTCTGTGAGAGCAAACCCTGGGATGGGACTATCTATGGCGAGAACATCGCGTTTCTCCTGCTGTAGATCCTCCTGCTTTTCCTTTTCCGATCAAACTAAGTGAAAAGCCTGCGGAATACAAAGCAGGTCCCCGAGTGAGAGGCAACGTGTGGGATCACCCTGCTGGCTAAAAACCCTCGGCCGTGGTCACAGCCAACGCACGAATGACGCTAACCCCCCCCCCCCCCCCCCCCCCCCCTTGCGCCCGCCCAGGTGAGCGAGACGGAGATCAACGGGCAGTTTGAGTCGGTGTGCGAGTCGGTGTTCAGCGAGGTGGAGTCGCAGGCCATGGAGGCCCTGGACCTGCCGGGCTGCTTCCGCACCAGGAGCCACAGTTACCTGCGGGCCATTCAGGCGGGCTACTCCCAGGACGACGACTGCATCCCGTCCATGGGCTCCTCCACCGTCACCTCCACCATCAGGTCCACCACGGGTAAGAGCCTCCCGGGGAGACCCGACGTCGGTCGTACGTTGTTTTTGTCGTCAAGCGCTTACCCGTAACGGTAGTGAGTGGATGAGACGGAGACATGTTTCTTTCTTTTCAAACGTCATTTGTTTTGTTGCATGGAACCACCCATATATATTTCCATTGTTTTTTCTTTTTTGTTTTGTTTACGATAGACGTACAGTAACTCTAGGTACAGCTTGTTATTTTGCCAGTTCATCTGACTGTATTCTGGCTGCTTTGTCTGCTCACTCATTGGATTCCTCAGAGAGTAAAGCTATGAACCCTATTGAAAAAAACATAAAGGGACTTTGTGTGAACTGACGTTTCTGAAATGGGAGTTGCCACAATTGCATTTAGACAAGCCATCAGATGTCTAAATGCACTCACACCTTGACTGGACTTTGAGCAGGGCTATTGTGAATACATGCGATAAAATATAGAAAAACAATGCTACCACATGAATACCAAAAACATATCCAATCCTTTCCCTGCCAATGCCAAGTACTTTTAACTTATTATTTTTTCTTTCAAAGGTCCCAGGGTCATGTTTACATACATGGAAATCTTGTGCTCAATATTGTCTTTGGAAATGTTTAAAATTGATGTAGAATGAAGTGGAGTTTGAATCTATCTGCAACTGAATAAACACGCTACATTAGTCCTACATATTGCATATAAAGGTGTCTACTCATAGGGAATAGCTACTTGACAGAGCACATATTGGTTGGTGATGACCCTTGGGTGTCCTGGTGGTTTCAACTATGCCCAAAAAGTTGGAGTCACAGATGAAGAAAAGAAGACTATTTGAAAGTGTGTGCAACAGAATTTGACAAATGGATCCTGCCTGTTCCTAATGTCGCTATTCCCTAAATATCTAATTCCCTAACAGTTTGACAATTTTTTAGTGAGGGTCGGGTGTGGTCACCTGGAGATGTGCTTATAAAGGATGATTTACGTATTTCTAAGGATACTGTCCTTTACACTGCTTTCTCAATAAACTCAAACACATGTGTTTGCATTTTCAGGACACAAAGGTTGGCATGTGATTTTAATTATGGGTGCTTTTTTTGCCAGATCAATAGGTCAAACTGGACCTGTCATGTTCAATAGGGTTCATACTGTACTTCCTGAGTAATGCAGAGATGGTTGAAAACATTGCTCATCTTTGCCTCTTTTCACTGCACAAAGTAGACTTTGTTTAATTCCAGACCAAACATGAAAAGGCATGTGCAAGATGATTTGTTTCGATACCTCAGCTACCCATAGTGTCGTCCATTATCTGTTATGAGTCACATGAAATGGGGTCTATGCTTTGTGCGAGGAAAAGATGTTCACTATGCATGCTAGAAATACAAATTGAGAAGGCAGTGTAAAACATTATCAGAAATGAGTCAAAATGGGAATGTACTGTCAGCATTGTGGCTTTCTAACAAACTATAATGATTAAGTTAAAAAAAATGTATCACCATTTTATCATCACAAGTCGTTCTTTGACTCATTCATTAACATTCATAAGGGTGTTGATTGTAAAACATATGCAATGTTTACAATGTTAATAATAATATTTCAGAATATTTCAAAGAGGTTCTTATTTTGACTCATACGCAATAATTGCATGCCTTTCTTGCAATGAAAAGCACATTCTCTCCAGCTGCCCACACCTGTGGCTGTATTACAGAAATATATTTATATTTGTCTTCCAGACAGAAATTATGTGCAGGAAGACTCTTGTTTACCTGACCGGGCCAGTGCACATGAGGATTTGGCAGACACAGTCCCTTTGGCTCATGATGATCTGGGCTGTCCCATTAGAAGAGACAGGCTTTACCAATCAGAACTTATGGGGGCTGAAGCAAAACCTGTTTCCGGACCACCCGTTTCACCAATCTACTTCAGATCCCCAAGATCTAGCATCCCAGAGCGGCCATCGCCGAAAGCCATCCAGGCCAGTATCAAAGAGTCGGCCACCCTGGCAGCAGCCATCAGCATGCAGTGGAAGGAAGAGGTCTCGGCGATGCGCAGGGAACTAGCTGACCTCAGGAGAGACCTCTGCACAGAGCTTCGTGCTTTCAATAGCAACTTCAACACTTTTACCCAACATTACAACACGTGGTCTCCCCAAGGTGGTGTTGTGGCAACTGCATCTGGGGCAGGCGTAGGTGGAGGGGTAGCTGGAGCAGGGCTCAGAGCCTCAGGAGCAGAGAGAGGGGCTGCTGGTGGAGCACGAGAGAAAACACCCCAGGTGTCCAAAGTGTCTGTTGGAACCCAGGCCAAGAGCAAGGTCCTAGTCAGGCAAAGCACTGCTGATGCTGCGGTCAATTGTCCAGAAGAGAACGAGGAACAAAAGAAGGATTCAGGATCTCGCAGACACCTGCCAAAACAGCTCTCTATGGATCCAAGCATTCTTGCCTCTCCGCAGTCAATGTTTGTTGAAAGTGCCATACCGCTTTCTTTAGATTCAATACTTCCAGTCTCTGTGAAACTAAGCCAACCAGTGTCTTCTGTAGAATTGTCTGCTACGCCCTCATCAGACCTGCAAAACGAGAGTACATCAGATGCAGTCACTATTGAAGTGGTCAATAGTCATATCCAACAACCAGATACAACAGGGTCGGCCATAAAAAAACAGGAGGAACCAAAAGCAGTTAAACAAGACTGTGCTATAGTTCAGGAGATAACCTGTATAGACAGTGTGAATGAGGCCTATTCAGAGGCCAAAACATCTGAGCAAGAGGATGTAAAACCCAACGTGATAACATCACCTGATAAGGAGGAAATAACAGCCCTGCCATATCCAGTTCCCGTAGTTACCGTTTCACCTCCAGATGACCCCCCACAAGATGAACCACAAGAAGAACCACATCTTCAAGACACAGTAATTGAATGTCCAAGAGATTCTGGTTCAGAAGACCCATACCCTGCAGACCCAATAGAAACAAACTCAAAACGACTGGACTCAACTGTTGGATCTTCCTATAAAATGATTGATCTTGGAGCTGTCCCTTATCCATCTCCACCTGATTATTCAACAGCTACAGGAATTATTGTACAGCCTGACCAACAGTGCCCAACTATTGTGGTATCTGAATACCCTGACTCACCCACAAGTCCGATTGATAGTGATCCAAACACAGATCATTTTTCCCCCCTTTTGGATCATGCCTCTGAGCCCCTTCCAGGGCCACCGTCCTTAGACTCAAGTTGTTCTTCCAAAATGGGGCATGGTCAACAAGACACGGCCAACTCTGCTGAGTCTCAAGAACCAGAGTGGCCACCTCTTCCAGGACCAACTGACACTGTACCTATATATCATGCTGATCTTGTGCACTTTGACATGGTGATGTTGACCTCCTTTGACCAAGATGATCTAGATTCAGTGTTCATGGATCCTGAACCAGATCCACTGGACCTCAGTGTTGACTCGCCATTTGAAACAGTGGATTTTAACTCACCCCTCTTCCAATCCATGTACAGCCCATGCCCATCACTATCCAACGAGGGTCCAGACGTGCCTTGCCTTCTCGATTCTTCAGAATTATCTGATTTGGCGTGTTTGGATCCAGCCATGGAGAGTAGTTTGTCTCACATGACGCAGGCTGTTGATGACCGCCCCAAAGACCCGCTGCCCCAGGTCATTGTCACAATCTCCCCTCCTAGTCCAGTCTTTCCTGATCCAGAGGAATCAATAGATGTGGACTCTGGACCTGTTCATCCTGCATCTCTTACTGACTCCGATTCAAACCCACTTGATTCAGATCCATTGCTGTCTGATCCAGAGGACATACAAGTACCCTCAATCGACCCGCCACCTGTTGAGCAACACAATACAACAGAAACACCACCAAGCATGGATCCATCCAAGAACTTGGCAGAAGAAGCCCCCGGCAGCCCTGAAAGGTCATCATGTGAGCAGGCATTCCTGTGGTACAGGTGGCAGAAGAGGAGCCGGGAGCCCAAGTCGATCCATCGAAGCGCCAGCGTGGAACTATGGAGCGGGCGATACGAGTACAACAGCGCAGAAATCACTTACATGTCGCTATCACTCTAAAAGCAAAGCCCGTTCTCAGCAGACAAAATGTAGCGCAAGTATATTAAAACACTATGTTTCGTAGCTACTGGTGCACAACGAGATAGCTATAGCTCAAGAACACCTTGGAGGCGTCAGCTGCAAGCAGTCCTTCATACACAAAGCATCACATCTCACCACAGGATGAATTACTTCCTCAATTGCAGTACATATATTTTCCAGATTATACAGAAACTGAAATGGACAATCAGTGGTCTCAAATGTGTTGCAATGTTAATGTAATTATGCTAAAAATATAAATATATATAGTGTAAACCGGCTCTGAGAAGCTGATGTCGCCGTCTAACCAGATAGTATCTGTGATGCTATTCTTTTACACTAGTGAACTGTTCCTCCTTCAGACATGGCCCACCGCGTTGATGGATTTACCACAAGTCACTTTCGCCAAACCTATTCGTTTGACCGAGACTCTTTTGGAGCTCTGTGATTGACTACTGAGTAGATGGCTTTTTTTTATGGCTATGTTTTGGCAATCTCCACATCGGCCATGGAACTTCCCTTGACTTCTGCTGCTTTAAGTACTCCAGAATGGAGCAAACTAAATCTTGGCAGTTATCATATAACTATAAATTCCAAGGACACTTTGTTTACCAAGTGAGCAGCTCAGAGGACTGTGAGGAAACACAGGGACACATGCCGACGCACAATCTAAGAAACAGTTAAAACATGCCTTTTGCGCTGAGAAACCTGAATAATTGGTCTCTAGTGCATTTAAGGTCAGATGCTGTCAAAGAAAGGCAAATGCAGAAATAGTATAGTATGTAGCGTATACACATGATCCTATCTTGCGCGCGAGCACAGACCCACACGCACGCACACACACACACACACACACATACACATACATGCACACAAACACACACACAGACACACACACACATAAGAAAAGACACACAACTGCTCTGCTTGGTAAATATAATGAATCACATGAGAAAACGTTTCAGAATATTTTTTGAGAGGAGACTCAGGAATCAGAGACTGCGAATGTGAAGCACCTGGGAGGTTCTTGTTCTGTCTGTACTGTGTTGTGTTCTCTGTCTGAAAGGAAATGTATATTGCAGACTTAAGACTATTTTGTCAGAATATATGTGGTCTGAAGGTGCATGTTTATGATTGATTATTCTGTATTTTTGTCATACTTATGATCTTCTTAGTTGTAAGTATTTTCTTCCCTTCCATGGTTTTGATAGTGTGAGAAAAAATAATCTATAGAATCTAAAATGTGTTTCAATGTCAGGTAATGGGACCCCACGGATCATTCACGCCAACACACACGCCAGACAATGAAACGTGTGCTCTGCTCCCAACAATGAAAAGTCAAACCAAAAAACGAGATAACAAATAAGAGAGGACACATGGGATTACTGTGGTTTGTATCCATTGTCCCTGGGAATAATACTCCAATAAATCACTGTAACAAAAAAAACGATTTTTTTTTTTTAAAGCCAAATCTGCTTCAATTATCATTTCAATTGGCATTTGTTTTTGTATTTTTTTATATTGACAGTTGGAATCATGTGGGGTTATCCTTGCCACACTACAGCAATTAAAGTGTTGACCTAAAGGGGCCCCCCGAGGAAGTTTGGCAGCCAAGAGGCCCATATGCCAACACCGTAGCCGTATTGTTAGTTATTGTTCTCCATTCACACATGCCGGTGGTTTCATGGTGGTTTTGTTTTTGGTATGATTCACATCTTCATAACATATTCCTTCCTTCATCTTCCAAATAAGTGCAAACTACATATGAATTCACATAATAGTAACAGTTGGATTTTTGGATGGGGAAACTACGAAATGAAAACCGAAAAGAGGCTCAGTTCACAACTCAGTTCTCAGTTCTCTCACAGTTCGTCAAGTGGGGAGTCCAGCAGCAGAACCTCAATAACAATGCAATACAATTGTAATCCTGGACAGACCACTGCATCGGTTAATGGTAAAGCTGGCGAGTCAACCCTAACCCTCGCTCCAGACATCCAAGAGGCCACCAAGACCATAACTGAAAATATAAAAGAACTCTGTATTAATCCCAGACCCCAAATTCAGAAGCTTAGCACATAACAGTCATATTCTCTGACTGATAATTAATATTCAATACCCAAATTACAGTTTTCAATGTCATTAACTGAACTTGAAATCCCACATTAACATGACATAACACCACATCCAGGTCCATACCACCACCCTATTTCTTTGCATCTCCATCTCTGTCTCTTCATATGCAGTATATCTCTCGATCTCCTTATCTCATGCGTTCTCCTTTGCAAATGAACCGCCAGATGGTGGGCGCTTGCACACATGGTGTAGACTTGAGTCACAGTCCTGTGATGGAGCCGGGTGCATATGTGTGCTGGCTGGCTG
>JAXIVH010000014.1:3472098-3474598 GCA_036785325.1 Urophycis tenuis | reverse complement strand
GTGCATGGTCTCAAATGTGAACGCTTCATTTGGCTACGTACATTGTAAGTGATCAGACGCGGCTGGTTCCGCTAGCAGCCGGTTCCTCGGGAACACACCGCGAAACGTGCTCCGCTCACGCCGCCCTCCTTTCCTTTCCAGCCGTCAGCTACACGCCGAGCTACAAGAAGACCCCGCCCCCCGTCCCGCCCCGCACCACCTCCAAGCCCCTCATCTCCGTCACGGCCCAGAGCAGCACAGAGTCCACCCAGGACGCCTACCACGACGGTCGGCACCCGCGGGGCGGGATGTGGGCACCCGACGGCCTGGGCCTGGGCCTGGGCCTGGGCCTCAGCCTGGGCACGGCCCTCTACAACTCCACAGACAGCCTGGACAGCGCCAAGGCCGTGAGCATAGCCATGGAGGCGGCGGGCGCCATGGCCGGCAAGAGGCACCCCTCCACGGACAGCCACAGCTCGGTGCTGACCTGCGACAAGGCCGTCCTGGTGTCCAAGGCGGAGGAGTACCTGAAGACGCCCCGCTCGTCCATAGGGATCCAGGTTAGTTGAAGCACCCTCTTCCCAGCACCTCCATAGGGATCCAGGTTAGTTTGTCCATCCTCTGACCAGCTCCTCCATAGAGATCCAGGTTAGTTTGTCCATCCTCTGACCATCTCCTCCATAGACATCCAGGTTAGTTTGTCCATCCTCTGACCAGCGCCTCCATAGGGATCCAGGTTAGTTTGTCCATCCTCTGACCAGCTCCTCCATAGGGATCCAGGTTAGTTTGTCCATCCTCTCACCAACTCCTCCATAGACATCCAGGTTAGTTTGTACATCCTCTCACCAGCTTGTTGTTGAGCCACTCTTTTCCAGCGGGATCCAGATTAGACATACGCCATATGTCTATGAGTGAGGAAACGTGCCTATTTCCTTAAGACGTGAAGTATTATTATTCGCATTTATGCGTGTGCACTGTGTGGGTTTCGCGCGTGTGCAACCGTGCATTCATTGAAAAAAACGATAATGCTTAGCATGATGGCATCATCAAAGAAAATGACCGTCATCTGCATAAACATTCGGCAACCCACACTCCCACTCTCACTCCCCATCGTGCATAAATGCGTGCAGAAATTCAACCATCACACAAGTAGAACTGCTCTCCGGCAGCTAAAAATAGCCGGGAATGAGTCATCTTACTGCAATCAATTAGGATTCAACTCATGCTAGAGTGGCTTTTACTGAATGGCAGTTCCAGCTCTCTCACATTCATATACTACCTCACCTGCCGCCTGTAGGTCCTGCGCCTTGTCTCTGTTTCTCTCTCTTTCTCTCATACCGACCGTCGATCCATTGGAGCCCATCTTTATTCACCGGTGATGCTAGCAGCAGTTTATTCATTCCACATGCTCCGACTCCTGGATCAAATAAAAGACACTCTGAAAGGCCGCCATTGAGCAATGACAGTGTCTGTGACACGGCCCTGCATCTCACCTATCTTCACCCTCTAGAAAGACAGCAATGTCATATAATATGAGTCTGGCCATTCAGGGGTTCTTAAAGGGATACGGCAAGATCTCAGTCAGGTCTTACAGAGTCGTCCGACTGTGCTTCCAGAAGGGGGAGGAGTCTGCCGGGTTAAGCGTTCGCTTTCCGTTTTCCGAGTTGCGGTAGACCAGCTCCCCGTCCCTGTGCGGGGAATACACTTTTAATTACTTTCCAAATATTCCCACCGTGTTCCGAGTGGCTGCTCATTCATAACGAGTGCCGGTAATGTGATGAGCTCTCCCCTCCCCTGCCCGGCAACGCAACAAGGACGCTAGCTAGTCGGCAAACAAACACACAAATAATTCAGCGCTATTTTCGGCGACGACGGCACGATCACATTAGTGGCTGCTTCTAACCCGGCTGGTCCTCGCCGAGGCTGCCCTCACCTGTCTGTGGCGCGTCGGCATCGCCGAGTTGCCGTAAAAAATAGCGCATGATGATTATTCTGCGTGTTTGTCGATGACGAGCGGCGGCCATGTTGTGTTGTGGCTGGCGCTGGCATAGAATCGGCGCATTGGAAATCTTAGGAAAAAGTCATTAAAAGTGTGTGAATGAATTCCCCTCATGTGAACAGCAGCAGCTAGGCTACCATGCCCCCCCACTTCCCCCCCCCCCTGCCCCCCGCAAGCGAACGGAAAACAGCGAGCAAAGACCAAACGCAACCCCCCCCCCCCCCCCCTCTGTGAAATCCCCCTCCTGACGCACACACTGTTGGATCCGGGGGAAAGAATTTACAGACACGTCGGCGTATCCCTTTAAGCTTTAAGCTTTCTCCCCCCGTTGCTGTCTGTATTCACCGTTTATTCGGTTAATTTGCCGAGCCATCCTCAAGCAAGCCTCCCGCTTTTCTTCACCGTCGTATTTTGCTCCTCTTCCTCCGACTCCTTGTCTCACCCCTCATTAGTCGTTCTATTCCACTTTCTCTTTTAATGTCATTCCTCTCCGTGTCTCCCCAGAATTCTTCTTTTCATTTT
>JAXIVH010000014.1:3438105-3470605 GCA_036785325.1 Urophycis tenuis | reverse complement strand
CACTGAAGAGGGGTGTCACAGTGATGTGTCTCCCTGACAGCACCATCTATCAGCGGAACAAAGGCAGCCGCTTTTCAGGCGGGGTGGTAGTGGGGGGGGGGAGATGGTGGATTGGGAAATGTGTGTGTGTGTGTGTGTGTGTGTGTGTGTGTGTGTGTGGGTGGGGGGGGGAGGGGGGCGCTAGGAAAATAAAACGTAATTCTTGAATCGAGTGCATTGGCGACCAAGGTTGTCATCTCGACTTGCTTTCACAAGTCCGGGCGGGCGAAGAAGTTTTTCCCACAATGACACCCACGCGCAACACACACACACGCACGCGCACACACACACACACACGCGCGGGGACAATGTGTTACGATACACCGGCTTTCATAAGGTCGTCGTCTGGTGTGTTTGTTTTAATAGCCGTCTACTCTCCCATTTGGTTCTATTCCAAGACACCCCCCCCCCCCCCCTCGTCCCCCCGCCAGGCTTACACCAGTGGCCTCTACATGCTCACAGCACATCGTTTAACCGGCCCACACAGCTCTCACTCAGAGAACATCACGTCATAGGTCACCTTAGTCAGCGCCCCGGCCTGGGTTTAATGATCTGTACTGAACCCGTCACAAGGGGACGCGCCCCGTTTGTGAGCGGATTACAATATGGCAAGCAAGACCCCCCCCCTTGACGCCTACACACCTAAAATGTGTCGATGTTAGGTTATTCCCCCACCCCCCCCCCACGACGTGCATCAAGCTCACAGCAGGCCTTTCTCAGTTATCGCTGCTTAGATGACTCGGGAGTTTCCCCCCGGCTGGCCCGCTTCTGCCGAGCTCATTAGGAGTTTTCTGCTCGGTCCGCACCCCGAACCCCCCCCCCCCCCCCCCCCCCGGCCGCCGGCAAGGTCACTGTGACCCTGCCCGTCTCTCTCGACTGGAGCGTCCGGATGGATGGCAGTCGGCGCGGCCGGCCGCCTGCCGTGTGGCACGACAGGCCCAAGGACACAGACTTTTTAGGGGAAACGCTGTTTAATTTTTTTTTTTTTTCCCCTGTGCGCCAATACAAGTGTGTGTGAGTCGAGGGGGCAGGGAGCTGGTGTGTGTGTGAGTTTGTGTGTGTGTGTGTGTGTGTGTGGGTGGGGGGGGGGGGGGGGGGTGGATTGTGTTTCCGTGACAGAAGGTAATTCTGAGTACCAAGAGGATGATTTGAATTTGAAACAGCGGAGCCCGGGCCGGTGTGTAATGCAGCCAATGCCGGGTAGAGGAGAAGTTAGTGTGGAGGGATGGATGGTGTTCTGGGTCTGCATGCATAGCCCGCTCTCGTCGGGGAAAAATAAATAAAGTAAAAAAAATAAATGAAAGGTGAGCTCGCCTCAAGTTTGACGCGGATCAAAATGGAGAAGGAGAGAGAACAAAAACCAAACAGAGAAAGAGAGAGAGGGAGAGAGACCACGGAGGGGGTCCGATTGTTTTGCAGCATTTGCGGCCGGTACCTGAGTATATCTCTCTGCTCTTCAATTTCATCAGCCACCTCTTGACACCTGCAACGACGCAAGGAAGGCCCGTCAACGTCACGTCCACACGGACCCCCACCCCCCCCACACCTCCCCACCACTCCACCCTCCCGTCCGTCCGTCCGTCTGTCTGTCAGCCAGACGTGTTGGAAGAGGCACGCGGGGACCAGCTGCACAAACACACTGCGCTTTGTAATCACCTCATGCCAAAATAAGGCACCGCATGCATGCAAAAAAGAATCAAAAGCACACATGCTCATTAAGAAAAAAAAAAAGAGGATCTCCGGCCACCACCGCCACACCACCGCCACGCCACCTTGCCACCCATCAGCCCTCGCTGTGACCCTCAGCCCCGCCCACCCCCACCCACCGGTCGCCCGCCTTTCTCTCACTTGCCAGCCGTGTAACTGTGGTCTGGACGGCCCGGTACCCTGGGCTGGGCTGGGCTGGGCTGGGGGCGGCGTCACTTACCTGTGTTCCTGTCTGGTAAGATACAGCAATGCTTCTGCAGTATGCCTGGCAACACCTTGGAGGGAGGAAGAGAGAGAGAGAGAGAGAGAGAGAGAGAGAGAGAGAGAGAGAGAGAGAGAGAGAGAGAGAGAGACATGATGACACAAAGGGAGACGTTTAGGAAGAGAGCGAGAGGAGAGAGACACACACAGAGAGACAGAGAGATTGAGGGAGAAATCAGGGAGAAGCAGACAGAGATTGAGGGAGAAACAGACCAGAGAGAGAGAGAGAGAGAGAGAGAGAGGAGAAGAGAGAGAGAGAGAGAGAGAGAGAGAGAGAGAGAGAGAGAGAGAGAGAGAGAGAGAGAGAGAGAGAGAGAGAGGGGGACATTAACATTAGGGACAAGCGCGACAGGAAGACAAATAAGCCGGCGCTCACGGGAGAGGCATTGAGCCAAGCACTGCGGCCCGCAACCACAAAGCAGCGGTCACACACACACACACACACCACACACACACACACACGTGTAACACACATTTGTATTGAGCAGATTAGGCTAATTCATCCAGCAAAGCACTTTCTTCCTACACCCTTGAGATGACTCAATGATGGTCTCGGTCCGGACATGAACGTGAGTGCAGCAGTGTGATTGGGGGGGGGGGGGGGTGAAGTGTTGAGCTGTGCATCTCAGATAGCAAAGTCACTCTGTGTGCGTGCTTGGACTAACTTTGCCTACTACACGGCGCCCTGCCGTCCATCGCCGCCGGTGCCCAAGGTTGTGTCGATACGGCAGTAAAGTTCTACTTGGCAGCGTGTCGGCGGCGGCGCTCGTCCGGCGCTCAATCAGCGGGGCGCCGTGCCGCGGCGGCGCGCTCTGCTGGGAAGCATCGGCAACGCGCGCGCGCGCACACGCAACAGCCAATTAGTGCCCACCGCCAAATCCCTCGGCGTGGAAACGATAATCATTAGCTAATGCGAACACGCGCGCGGTATCGAGCTGATGGATGATGGGGAAGTTCTTTCTAAAGAGACGGGGGTGGGCGGGGCAAAGAGAGAGAGAGAGAGAGAGAGAGAGAGAGAGAGAGAGAGAGAGAGAGAGAGAGAGAGAGAGAGATGAGGAGAGAGAGAGAGAGAAACAGAAAGAGTGAGAGAGAGATAAACAGAGAGAGTGAGAGAGCAAGAAAGAAAAAGAGAGATATTGTACGATTAAAGGACAGTGAGGTACAGAGTGAAGAGAGAGAGAGAGGGAGAGAGAGAGAGAGAGAGAGAGAGAGAGAGAGAGAGGAGAGAGAGAGAGAGAGAGCAATATAGTTTGTTTGATGGCATGACCTCGTCTGGCTCGTGTTGTTATTGGGCTCGTTCTTCTTGAACGTGTCGCTTGTTCACTGCAGCGTGCCCAAAATGCGGGGGGCGATTTCTGTGTCAAATAATAAGAGGCACCCTTGGAAGGCTCAAATAAAGAAAAGAAGAAGGTGGAGAATGAGGAGCAGGGATACAGAGAGAGGTGACTCGGCGGGTGCAATCTGCGGTCCGATTGACGCACGCATGGAATATTAAAGGGGCAACGCAGCATTCGTCTGCAGCCTACCTGCAAAAGTTGGCAAAAGAGGCTAACCTGAGGCAAGCCAATAGGATGTCACCAACTACCACTTACTTGCACATGTTCTACACACCGCATATCAGGCTCTTGCTTCCCGGGAGGAGATTCTGAGTCACTTGTTGCAGATGAATAGATTTAAAGATTAATGCATTCCGTGTCCAATAAAAATGTCGAAGATGTGCAGATTCTTTTTTTTTTTTATCTTGGTTTTTGTTTTGTGGTTTGTTTTGTTTGTGCTTGTTTGTATATAGGTGCTTTTAGCAACCTTGCTGTATGGATTTATTCACTGGCATCTCGGTTTTGTTTTCTGTATGTGGATGGTTTGTCTTTTAAAGGCTGCAGCACGGGTGACAGCCCGAGCCAAATGCTCCAGTGACAATAAAGTACATCTTGAATCAACAGTCCCCTTTGTCCCCGTGTCACACTCTCTCTCTCCCTCGCACACGCACACACGTACACACCAGTTCACTTTCAAAGTGACTGGACAGGTGCTCTTGCCTTCTCTCCTGCTCCCGTGTGTGCTTCGGTTGACCCTTTGACATTTTTACTCCTCCATCTGGTCTCCCTGGTTATTTTTAAACTCCTCCTTTCAACAACACCTCATGGACTGATAAGGTCTTTCTGATAGGTGTCCTCTTAATTGCGGGTGGGGGGCACGGACAGCGTTTTGTCGGGAGTCTGCTCTCCATCTTCCTCCTGTGGCCGTCTTTGCCCACCTGTCTTCTTCAGGTCCCCGGCTGGACTCTCTCCTCAGTTCCTCTTTGTCTGAAGAAACACTTCTTCTCACACAGCAGAGTCTGGTAGCTCGGAGGTCACCCAGGGCTTTGTTGCTGGAGAACCCGCCTGACCATCTGGTAGGCAATGGCCTTCTCCACACAAAGGTTCATGAGGTCAGTAATGCGGGTTGTGACGAGACCGGTGACGTCGTCGCGGCCTTTTCAAGGCCTCGCTGGCCCCGTCAGACCACTTCCTTCACTGGCATCGTGGTTGGCGGATGTTTCCGCACGCCTCGATACCCTGGTGAGTGTATGTGGGCCAACAACATGGACATTGATTTTTTTTTTTTTGTGAGACACTTGATTGACAAATTCTTTCATTGCTGAAATCCTGGCCGTCTGACAAGCATCACTTAACAGCGACACAGTGTTTCCTATGTACACACGGACGTCGCTTATTTGCGAGGTCTACCGAGGCCGGCGGCTGCGGAAGCGCTTGAGTAAGTCAATAACGGCATGCTCCCGAGCGCGGCGAGCCGACGGTCCAGTGAGCCATCATCGTTAACAACACACCATAAACC
The DNA here is from genome assembly GCA_036785325.1 of Urophycis tenuis. NCBI lineage: Eukaryota > Metazoa > Chordata > Actinopteri > Gadiformes > Phycidae > Urophycis > Urophycis tenuis. Next base: position 3,465,763 of record JAXIVH010000014.1, on the reverse strand, counting down.
TTCATACCACCGAAGAAGAGATAAATCTTACGCTTGAATGAAACAACCTTTCGTCCTGGTAATTGTTAGCCGGCTCATCAGCGTTTGCCCCCGCCATGCATCACGGCCTTCCCCGGTGTGTTTTTGTCAATTAGCCCGAGGTGTTAAGCACCCCACGCCTACAGACGGCAAATACCCGCTCGCCGTGGTAACATAATGACCCAGGAAGAGCCGGTCAGGGGGGGGGTAAGTAAGTGCTTGACCGGAGCTGAGTGACGGACAGGGGCGTTAATTGACCATAGCCGGAGGGGTGGGGGGGGGGGGGGGGGGGGGGGGAGTCGGCTTGATTGTCAGTCAGACACGAGCACGTCAAGAGAAAACTTCAAACTTTCAAAAAATGTGTGTAAAAAATGTTTTTAAAAAGCATGGCGAAAAAAAAAAAAAACGTTTATTAGATATATTAAAAATAGATTTAGGGTGCAAGTTCAGGGATTTAATGCGGTCAGCGATCCGGTGGCGCTTTTATTTAATTTTTGAGGCACCGTCTCGCAGATAGGAAGAAGAAGAAGAGAGGATTAATGTCCCCCGTGTTTGAATGGGAGAGCTTTGCTCGGCGCCGGCCCAGTGGGCCCGGTCACGGCCGCGTACGTACGTGCGCACGCCGATGCTTTGATTAGACAGGACGGGACGTGAATAAACGGTGACAGTTTAGCTTCGTCGCTCCCGTGGGAGCGGAATCACAATGTTGGATGCTGATGCTGAGCCGTCTGTGAGCTTCGACGGGGGGGCGGCTCATCTTAATATCGCCTTTCGGAACGCGCGACTGAATCTAGCCGCGGCTACATGTCTGCTATATATCAAGTGATATAAAAAAAAATATCAGCTTTATGTGGAGAAAAAAAAAACGAGGGAACTAAGAGTACACTTAAACTCTTATCAAGTGGCGTGATTTCCCAGTCCGAGCGTTCGACTCTGGGCATCTATAAAACCTTAATGAAATGAGTTCCACAAGAGGGGTCGCTTAAAAGGGGGTTCTATGGGCACCGCCGGACCAATCTACCAATCTTGTGACTGAGACTGCAAATTCACGCTAAACCGACACACAAGTGTTATTCAACGCTGAATACGCTGTCCTTTGACCCGAGGGATACCAGTGTTAAGTGAATCTGGGGAGATGTGATGGCGTCGTCTTTGCTTCCTTTCCCAGAATGCCTCCCTCGACTTAGAACCATCTACAACCCGTGATGAGGGTGGGCCTCATTAGGGGGGAAATGGGACTGCAGGGCCTATGGGTTTCAAATAGACCTCAGATTAAGATAATGACTCCATTAGGAATGCCTCAATGTCACCGCAATGACAATGTGCACATCTCTGTGTCAGATCACAACATTTTAATGATCGTTTTAACACGAGACGTCCGTGATTACGATGCACAGCGTGCCACAAACATATAAGTAAACCTAGTCTACAACTAGCAAGTACTGCATTTTTTTTTAACCATTTAACCAGTGAAGTTGCAGTTTATAGTTAAAATAACATCGAGGGTGTGCAATTGCTTCCATTTAATCAAGGTGTTCTGGTCTTAAAGTAATAATACTGCAAAAAACACTTTGACATCATTATAAAACGTAGATTGGTGTTGTATAACGCACACCACACCTATCTATCCAATGTGTGTAATATTGTACGAAGTTATTTGCATATCATTATTTGCAATTTGTCACTGGCTGTCATTTCAGGGTCCCTCCAGAGTGCTATTTTCTTACGTTACCCAGGATTACTGTCGCTACCCCCACTCAACATCAGGAGGCAACAGCCCGTAAATTGTACATTGAGAATTGAATAAACGAATCACATGTATTATAATGATAGGTACAACAGGCTTTATTATTTCCTGTGAAAGCTAGCTAGACTTCGATTGTCCCTCGGTGACAATGGCCCCTGGATTAGAGAGCTGGGGGCGGGGGGGGGGGGGGGGCGGGTTGGAGAGCCAGGCTAGTGATGCTAACTTCAGCTTAGCCAGCGCTGCGTTTCTACTGTAGAACACTCAATGGTGTCGGTGTCTATCCTGTACACCTCGCTTTCAGGGGGAAAATCTCCAAAAGTCGAAAGTCCCCCCAAAAAGGCCCTTTCACAGAGTTGAAGCACGTTTATGATCAAAAGAAGAAGAAAAAAGAAGGATATCCAATGAATTGGCCGCCTAGAAATACCGACATGCGGCCGGGGGACTGCGTGTCGAAACCTAGAAGCGTCTGTGATATCTGGGCTTCCCGCTGCCAGAACAGACCAAAATGGCCGGGGGGGTTGGCCAGTGACTACCAGGCCGGCTCCTCTCTCGAACATGACTCGCCGTGACTCGGCAGCTGCACGTTAGCCATGGCCGCCTCCCAAGCCTGCTAGGTCGAAAAAAAGCATTCTAGATTTAAGAGGCCGCTGGCGTGGAGGAAACGTGCGTTTTCTCGTACTAAAATTACTGATTTTTCCACTGTGGGAACATTGCAAACATTTCATACGCAGTGAATCTGAGACCGAACCCCTGAGTTGTAGTCATGCGGGAATTAAACTAATATCCGATACTTATGGTTGATGCTGCGGAGATTTGAAGAAACACTGTCCTATTAAACCCAATTTTAACTGCTGCAGCAATATCTTTGTGTGACGTAGCAGCATCTACAGAAAGTGAATCACGACACACAACGGCAAACTAGGACACAGGCTGCATTGTACATCACCAATAGACGTTTAATAACAATGTCAAAGTGTTTTAGGCTATATTAATCTTTTAAAGATATTGTAAGAACATCCACAAATACACACACACACACACACACACAGAAAAACAATGACTCCTAAAAAACCAAAAACCAAAAAGGTCTCACAACCTACTTTTAGAACTAGGAGTGCATAGTTTGACAGGAAAGAGAGCAGAGGTTTAACCACTTGATCTCAGCGGTCAGGCTGCGGAGTGGAGTGTCAACCACAAACAGGTTCTAACTGACAGAAAAATGGGGAGCAAGAGAGACAGATGGATTTAGTGCAGGGGTGGGGATAAGGAGAAAGGAGGAAAACGAGATGCATGCCAAATGCATACCCATTAGTTAAACTGAAACAGCAAATGGCCCACCGTAGGTAAGTCTCATGCTCACACACACACGCGCACACACACACACACGCACACACACACACACACGCACACACGCACACACACACACCCACCTCCGGCAGCGGGCAGAGAAAGGAATTGGAACTGATAACGCTTCTCTGAAAATGACTGCTTGGATACAAAGCACTGATTACTCGAACCCTGAAAGTCCATTTGTCAGGGAGATTGCTTTTGTCCACCAGTGGAGGAAGAGGAGGAGGAGGAGGAGGGAGAGAAGAGGAAGCCCCACCTGGCGAGATGAATGAGAAGGGGAGGGTTCACAAAATGGCCCCCCTGCGCACACACCAACGAGAGGGTTTGCGCAGCGCCTACCCAACTGGGGCCCATCAATGTGCGCGACGACGCACGCAGCATCGGCTTCAAAGGCCCCCGCTGAACTGAATCAGTATTCATTCAAGTGGCTCTCATCATGGGAACTTCTAATGCGTCCCGGTGGTCCTCTGCCCCTCCCCCCCCCCCCCCCCCACCCGCTACCCACCACCCACCACCACCACCCCTCTCCCTGGTGTAATGAGTTCACACATCACACCGTGTCGTGCTTGTTTAGCTCCAGCTCAGCCCCTCCCTCCACGCAGGCCCCCCGGAGGGGGAGGGGGGGGGGGGCGCAGCGCACTGCGCCTCATTTAACGCTTGGCCGCTGTTGTCTGTGATTGGGGGGGGATCATGTCCCAGTGAACTCAAGAGATACGATACCATGAAGCCCCCACATAGACGATGACACCCGGCAGCACTCACGTCACAGAGACACAGGCCAGACATACCTAAATATTTCTAACCTAAAGCGATACATTAAAATGGAAATAGTTCGTCTTTTTGTGTGCGGATATGTGTTGCTATGCGTTTTTTTTATTTATATATACTGTATATAAATTGTCCCCCCTCCCCTTCCTCCATGAGAGAGGAGCTGGAGAGAGACAATTGCATTAGAGAACGTGGGGTATCCGAGAGATATCTAATTGACTGACACTTGAGGCCGATGAGTGAATGAAGTGCAGAGAGTAGCTCAGAGCGGAGTAGTTTTCGTGTTGCCCTGGCTGCTTTGCACCGGTAAACTGCGCAGCCTCCCCGTTCTATTTCATTGATTGATTTCTTTTTTGGCCCAGTCAGCTTTCCAAACACAATGGTGCGCAGGCTGAATGGGAAATAAGCTGTAACAGGCACTGGCTGTATCATGCCCTGGCTGTAACATGGCTGTGGACATCCAGCGCAGTAATGACATAGGAAAACAGTCCTGTGTAGTACCTCCGCCCTCGGGGTAAACATACTTGCGCACGTCCACAGTGGAAAGGCAAACAGTTGCACAGCGGACACAGTTGGGATATATGGATCCAATATGTGCTTCTTTTTTTTTTTTTTTTTTTTTGTGCATGCGTGTGTGTCAGCAGAGCCCGGCGCCGGCGCCAGGCATTACGGGCCGACGGGCATCCGACACATCGGATCAGCACCACGGAGAGCAGCCAGTAAGTTGAGTTTCAACACTTGAGTGGCGGCTAGCCTGCGAAACACAGGCTGCTTTGTTAACGGCGCATTAAAAGTGATGGACAACACACAGCATCCCAAAGCGTGAAATAAGCAGAAGGTATCACAAGAGCGATGGATCCACTACAAAATGTCAAAATGTGTTTGAGTCAGAAAGCATATTAATGCACATCTCAAAGTCAGCTGTGTGTGTGTGTGTGTGTCATGAACAGAACACGGTGTTCTCCATCATTACAGTATGCAAGTACATCAAAGAGAAATTCCCACAATCAAAGCTAACCCATAAAAACTATAGAACGGAGCGATGAAAAGTAATCAAAGAGCAGTCAGCTTGTTCACCCCCCCCCCCCCCCCCCCCCCCCTCCCCCCTCCTCCTCACCCCTCTCCCCCCGCCTCACCACTTTTCCCGGGCGAATATAGGAAGACTTTTTTTTTTTTTTCTCTGCTCTGCCGCGCCAATCAAGCTCCCAGTCCATAAAATGCACTTCCCACGGCAGAGACAGGGGCAGTTTTCTCACGCCTCTCTATTAATCTCTCTGCCGAGCGTTCTTTGGCCGGCCTGCCAGCCTCGTCAGCCAGGGAACGGATCTGCGCCCGAGGAAAGGCGCACACCGCCGCAATCACACTTTACACATCGGGAGGGGCCCGTCGGATGCTGCGCCAGGGGGGGGGGGGGGGGGGGGGGGTTGGGTGGCAGGGGCCGTGCGCGCCTTCAGAGCATTTAGTCCCAGAACAACGCGGACAGGAAGAAATTAGGCTGCCTTGGCTGCGGCGGTGCAGTCACTTCCAACAGGCTCCAGGAAACGAGGATGACTGAAGGAAGTAAAACGGGAGTTAAAAAAAAAAAAAAAAAAAGACACAAAAGACTTCATGTGGGCCTCATTGAAGCGGTCCGTTTAAAAAGACGTCTGTGTGCGGAGGCCCATTGGCGTTGCTCGAGCAACGTAGCGGAGATTAGGAACAGAAATCGGGCCGTTTCCCTGTTCTCCGGAAAGCATTAGGAAGCACGTCACGCAAACTGACTGACTGAAGTTCAAGCGGCCATTCAGTTTCTCTTGAGTCACGCTGCGTCGCCGGCGACAATGTAAGCTGCGACTGAAACGCCAAAGCCCATGTCATTTCACCTTCGACCCTGTTCATCTAAAAGAACCTGTTCGTCGTCAGGGAAACGGACCAAAACATTCTCGTCACCAATGCCCCTGAAAACGCGGCGGGCACGCCCCGGCACGGGGAGGGGGGGGCCTGCCGCCAACTTACACTAGTGCGGCGTGCCGCCATCAACGGCGCCGCAATTAAGATGGAATAAAATGCCACAGATGGAGGCAGCAGCTTGCTAATGGAGCCTGTAATGAGTCAGACGCAACCTGAGGCTGCGCGGCAGCCAGCGTCGGTTAACGCACGGCGCCGGAAGAGGGCTGTGACGTCCGCCAGCCTGCCGGAAGCATCTCCCCTGTATCTGCTGATGGATGAATGAGCCGGGCACACACTCTTCCACCACACCCAGCCCACAGCCGCCTGTTGGAAAATGCACGCACGCACGCACGTGCACACACACACACACACACACATTGAATGATTACATTCATAAAGCTCTAGCTATCTCCTCAATTTCCTCCACAGGCCTGTGATGAAGGCGGGTTATTGTGAAGGCGGGGTGGCTTAGGCAAGTGTGATGAGTTTGACAGTCAGGGGCATACACTGATTGGGACAGTAGGCACCAAGCACTCAGGTGTGCAGGAGAGGAGGATTAGTGGAGGGAGAAATGAATGGCCAGAAAGTATTAGCGACACCAGTTCCCGGGCCCGGCGGGGTAGAAGTAAAGTCTCAGAGAAAGGGGGGGGGGGGGGGAGCAGAGGATAACAGTTTATCACAATGCATGTGATAGATGCATGCATCATCACAGATGCGGTGTGTTCAACAATTTCTTTAGCCAACCAATCATGACACACTTCAACGTGTAAAAGGGTGGCCGGGATGTTAGAGGACACAAAACCAAGAAAAAGTATGATATTTTCAATATATATCTATATATATATAGTTTTTCATTTTACTCACATATTATTGTCCTATAAAGGATGATTTGATGGATCTTCTAGATGGTATTTAGACAGACCATAGTTGATACAGACTTCATAATTCAAAGTCGATATCACCAATTATCCAAAGATAATTCACAAATAGCTAGACTAGTGAGTTGCCATAAAGCTAACAGGACAAAAAAATCACAACAAAATGTTGTCACTTTAGCATTAGTCAGCATAAGTTATCCCCATCATGAATCAGCATTTATCTCCGAGCCGAAAATATCCTTGTTAACAAAAGTAAATGGAGGATGTCTTTGTGAGGAAGGCGTGTGTAGCGGTTAGTTCACCTTCTCTGCACCGCTGCCGTTTCAGAGAGCTGATTCAGGAAAAGCCGAGTGCTTAGCGGCACACCGCGGCTGTGATGGCTATAGGGGCGGAGCGGCACTGTGACTCTAAGTCTTGGACAAAGATGGAAGTTTACAGCAACAGTGAATCAAAAGGACAAGCGTTGGCTTGCTGACGTGTCGACAGGCGTACTCGTGAACAGGAGAAAGAAACATGGCTGCCACTGGTCATCTCGTCAGGGGAAGAACACAGGATCATGGCAACCACAAGACTCATCGTGATGCGTTTTGCGCGTTTTGGTGACGCGCGTCTCCCCCTTAAGCACATTTCAATAAACACATTGCCTGGTCGGCGACAGGCCAGGTGAAGTGAAGATTTTAATAAATTCAACTCTCCCGAGCATCATCAAATATCATCATGAGCGGTTTAATCAGCCATCTGGTTAGAGGCTGTGGGGGTGGGCGCGAGCTATTGCTTAAGATCGAGGAAGACTCATCGCAGCCTGCAGGGATGCAGAGGTGATGGAAACGGTGCATCAACACACCTGTCAGCGGCCCACATACACAATTGTTTTTTTTTGCGGCTATCTTTTGAGTCCGACGGGCACCCCTGGCACATCTGCAACGTGCATGCAATTCCATACCCAATATGACTCAAATATGATCCAGTCATTGGGACTGATGTGATTATGTCATCTACTCAGAATTCAAATTTAGCGAGTTGGGTACACGCCACTGAAATGACAATGGGCATTGGGAAAGAGAGCATCAAGGAGGACAAGGTAAAGAATGCCCACACAGCATGGGGGGGGGGGGGGTATGAAAAGACACTGGACATCTATTCTATTATTATCTATCGTACCACACATGATGGACACACGCACTTCACAATTTTGACAATTACCTAGCAACTCGACACTGAATCGATACACCCCTCACCACCACCATCACCACCACCACCACCCTCCCACCCACACACACATCCACTCCACCACCACGCACAAACTCAGGCCTTTATTCACCTCTGACCTCATTTGATGATCTTAGATCCTTTTCAGAGTTGGAAAAACACTGGTAGCTCACAACATCAACAACAACGTCCCGTTTGATTAGGGCACTGCAGTGCACCAGGATAGACGCAAACCAGTCAAGCAATAGAATGACCACGCTGGTGCCGCGATAATTAATAATTAATTAATTAATTATTGGGACCTTGTGGTCTTTATTTGTCATTCCCATGTGACATGGGAACGAAATTCGTTCTCTTCATTTGACCCATCCTATTATACATAGGAGCAGTGGGCTGCTATGATCAGCGCCCGGGGAGCAAGTTGGGGTTCAGGGTTCAGTGTCTTGCTCAAGGACACTTCGACATGTAGACAGTTTTGGAAGTGGGGATCACAGGGATCGAACCCCCAACCCTACGGTTAGTGGAGGACCACTAACCACCCGCTCTACCCACTGAGCTACATGCCGCCCCAATAAGACATAAATAAGACTAATCTAATGGAACACAAAGTTACTTTACCCTACTATTGATGACCCGTGAAAAGTGTCCACTGTGACACCACTTTGCCAATACTTAGCCAAATGGCCACCATGCCACGACTCATCTCAAGAACCTACATAATAAATGAACGGCAGGTCCTGGGCGTCACACAAACCCCCACGCCTAGAAAATGCAGTTTTCATGTTAAGATGTCTTTTGGACCGCAGCGCTCGCTGTTCCAGAGTTACGATGAAGCCACTGGAAACCTGAACCCACACAGCCGGTTGTCATTTAAGAAAACGACTGGCTCTCTAAGTGACACGATACTAAAAATATGCCTTTTCATGTTATTATTGACTTTGTTCTTCAAGATTACGTCAAGGAGGATAAAAGCAGGAGACGTTTTGGAGGGAGGGGGAAGGCATGGGGGGTGGAGTGCTTTCTAGCGTTTGTGTCTGTGTTTGTGTGCAAAGGGGGGGGGGGGGGGGGTAGGTGTATGTTTGTGTGCAGGGGAGGGAGGTGGGGGGGGGGTCACCGAAATAACTCAATTGAGCTTTGAGCTTTTCAGGCATCACAATGAATGCTTTATTTTTAGCACCTCTGCAATTTTGATGTTCCACCATGTGAAAGCTGGCAGCGTGCACTTTGTCATTCAGTGTGCACCGCTGAGAGCTGTGCGAGTGTGTGAGTGTGTGTGTGTGTGTGCTTGCTGGGTGAAGCGGCAAGGCGTTTGATTTTCCCACAACTTCTATTCCGCTTGTTGTTTGCGCTCAATCAGAGCCGCTAACACTTCAATACGCGACCACGTAGTGCAGATGGTAAAGAATGCATGTTGCCATTCACAATGGAACAATGGCAAGGACGAGTGTCTTACACAAGCACTAGTCACCCTAGATACACGCATTTCTGATCCTGCATCATCCCAAACAAACACAACAGGCCTGATTCTCACGCTGCGCTAATCAACCCCTCACAGGAACAGAAACTCGCATAGCTTAATTAATTAACAGACTCAAATCGTCGGCCTAGTAGGATTTGCGTTCTTCAATTGTGTCATCAACCAAGGATATTACTGTCAGTAGCCAGACTGCACATGGAGGTTCACTTGCACTAGACTTTGCCAGTGCAATTGAGGAGTAGGCAATGGGCTTTGTGAGACAAGGGCAAGCTTAATTGCTCATAAGAGGGAACATTAATTTTACAACAAACACACATGCACACATGCACCACACATGCACACACACACACACACACACACACACACACACACACACACACACACACACACACACACACACACACACACACACCTATATTCTGTGTGACAACCTACCCCAGGAATAATCTGGGAGAAATCAGACCCAGCATGCCAATTCATTAACACCAACCTTTCTCTTTTAGATATCTTTCAGTCTGAAAAGTTACGATTATTGCCTACACTATTTAGAGGGCGAAACACAAGGCAAGAGGAATGTCAATAGGTGGATGCATGCAAGTATGTGCATGCATGTGCAACATAGTCTCTATGTTTATGTAGTTGCATGTGGTTACTATTTTAACATTTGAAGAAGATAAATGGCAAGGCAGAGCATTGTTTTACTGTTATTGCAACTCTACCAATAAGTGAAACAGTACGGCTGAAACCTAACAGCTAGCTCTGAAAACCCACCCATATTCCACCTATCGTCAAATTACATGCACAATTATTAATACATTTACATTCACACTCACAATTAATATCGGGATGCTGAAGATCCAAACAACACATCGGGTTTTTTTATTTTTTTTTTTTTACCTTTTTCAGAGCTGACATTCTAGGCAGTTCCTCCACCTCCAAACCCCGTTCGTACGCTGAGGTCCCAAGCCAAGTTTGGGGAGTGCGCAAATATGAACTCAGTCCGGCGCTGGTGCTGAGGCTGAGCCACGGGGAGGCACCTACTTGATATTCTCATCGCGCTTCCCATGCGCTACTGTCAAGGCAGCCTTTAAAGCTGGCTCGGTGTGCGCATGCCAACAGCGCTGTAGTAACTTGTATTGGACACAGAGGGAGCGCTTGTCCCCGTCTCTTGAGTCATGTATCGTACACTATGTAGCCTGCTAGCTTGCATGGCGCGTCGAAGTCTCCAGGAAGTATGACAATTTGCCAAACGAAGTTGACTTGTTTTTACCACAGCCGCCCCTTATATTGCTACATAGTTATGTCCTATAACCTAATGTCTTATTGTATCATGTATGTTTCAGCCCGCGGTGCACTGATTCTGCACTTGGTGCATTTGGATTGCGGCTAGTTCACCATGCTTTGCTAGCTTGTTAGCTAGCCAGCCAACCACTGTCCTCGTATCATGGTGCATATCGCATTGCATTAAACTACGTTTGTTGAAATGGCACGAAGGAAAGACGGTGAGTGTTTCACAAGCTTTGTTCTCATCCAGCGAGCAAATCGACCATGCTGTTAGTCGCTGCAGGTGCTAGCTAATCAAAAGTATTCGAAATCTCGTAATCTGTAGTCTCGCGTGCATATGTTGTAAACAAATACACGTGCTACCTGCAGAAGTTGCCGATTCGCACACGGCCACTAGGATATTGTATAGTTAATATTTGTTGTTTCGCTCTTCCTTTTCTGAATGAACTACATTATTCGTTTGGATTCAAGTCTAATTAAATGTTTACCATCTGTTTTCTTTCCTTCTTTCCTTTCTTCAGTATTTCAATCAAAAGTGCTCCACAAGCTTTACCCTAAATCTCCAACAGAGGAAAAAAAGCCTAACCCTGTTCATGTTGTGGAGACATTAGCCAATAAACCTGCTCTGAAAAGAAAAACATGTCAGAACTCAGTCAAAGGTAAACCCAACATTACACTGTGTGTGCACTGTGTGTAACTGTAACTGATTGTTAACACCCCTACATTAGATGTACACATCACAGACTACACCGAGTTAATTTCTAGAAGTTACACACTAATTTCTTTCCAGTTACAAGTCACCTTCAAGTCTTATCACATAAAATGCACCCCAAACTTCCACCTTATAAACCCCTTACTCACACACAAGCGCCACCAAAGGTTAAGTAAGTCCCTCCTCCTTCAGTACGTGCTCCATAACCCTCCCCTCTATTTCCTGTGTCTTAGATGATGGAGAGTCATTATCCGGCAGCACTGATTCAGGCTCCCGGGTTTACACCGCCCTGCCTCCCCCTGCAGACTACCAGGCGAGCATCCAGGGGGCATCCATCACACATTCCCAGCCGGAGAGGATAAATAGTGGCAGGGAAGCAGCTGGTAAGGGCGTCGTAATCTTAACATTTATGATGTGCCTCTACCCGGCCCCCTGGAGTTATTGCGTCATTTTACCGTGTCAAGAGGTTCTTCCCCCCCCCCCCCCCCCCCGAGGGTGCTAGTATGACTTGTAGTGATGATCTTTTCCGACCCCACATAAGCAGTGGGGATTAGTTTAGTTTATTAAGCGGTTGGAGTGTGTGTGTGTGTGTGTGTGTTGCTTGAAACAGCACAACTTGATATGATCTCAAGTGGATTCCATATTGTAACAGTTAGCAATATGTATTATATATGTCTACAACATGGCTGACATTGACTCGCCATGAAACTTGACATTCTTTGGTCTCTTAGAGCACGGCGATCCCACCCAGAGGGTAATTAATAACATCCTTCATATTTCAATTCGATATGTTTTTTAATAACAATGCAATATATGCTAATCTTGGTTTAAGCTTTTTTTTTTTATTTGTGTTTGGGGTGGATGATCTTTGTGGCTGGAGTGTGCAATATCGAAGAGGAATTTCAATGATGTGTGCTGTATTTTTGTGTTCACTCCCTGAATTAGTCCCACTGGTTTAGCAGGGGGGAATTGACGTCATGAAACATTCAAGCTGAGCGTACCTACTTAGGATATTTATTTGCCGAAAATACCGAAAATGACATCCGTGTGCATTATTAATGTTTATTACTCACTGGGTTCAGGCTCTCTGGGCTCTCTTTGTCTCTAATTATTGCTCTCATTATAAGAACCTTTTTGCCCTAAAACCACAGTTTGATCTTCTTTAGGACTCCAATGATATTCTTCTGCATTCGTCAACAGCCGATGGGAATTTCGACAATCCCCCGAGTAGCACGATATTCGAGCGCCATAATGCTCAGACACAATAACTTTTAAAGACGTCGCACGGAGACGTGGAGCCAGCTCTATTTCTGGCTCAAAGACATAGACTGTACGAAATAGCTCAAAAGCCTGTGCTATTTCCACTACTGTGGGACAGATGTTGCTGTCTTAAGTGGTATGCCCAGCCTAAAATATCCTCTCTCTCTCCTTCTTAGATATTGAACAAGAACATGGACATGGCATTACTCCTCTGCATATTTAATTGAATCCTCTGCATTTTAATGACTGAATTCACCATAAATAATTCATGCTTTCTAAATGTTCTGGCAAAATAAAACGTCCCCCAACATCCGTGACAAGACAGCGAGAGTAGATGGTGTTTGAATTCACAGCAGCCTACCAGTGTGTGTGTGTGCCAGTAGTCCTTGGAAAGCACTGTTGTTGGGTCGTCCTCTGCACAGACCAAAAGTTGGTTAGTATCAACAAGCTTGAAGCGCTGAAACAAGCCACGGCTACCCACAGCAGTGCAGTTTTTAACATTTTTTTTTTTCATTTTGTTTGGATGTTTCCTGGTGCAAGCCTGCCACTAACAATTAGACTAAGGCCGGTTGCCTTGCACCCCTCAGGGGGGCTCTGAGATCTTACAGAGAGGCGCTGGAGAAGATGTGAGAAGGCAGAGAAAAAAAAAAGAGAGCATCAAAGCTGACAAGAGTGTTGTCTCTGCAAAGCACACATTTCGGCTTGAGTCATCATACTCGCGGTGCATACAAAGACTACAAGACAAGATCTAAAAATAGATCAATTAGATTTAATGCACTTTTTAACACCCCGCGTGCTCTTTTATCTGCAGTGTACAACGCAGCCATTTTAAGTCGAGACCAGAATCCAACCCTTTTTTTTTTTTTTTTTTTCCTCCCTCTGTGCTTCAGCAGAGAGCAGCGAGGACACCGACCAGGACGGACCGTGCGAGGAACACAGGAAACGCAGACGACGAAGGGGGAAAAAGAGGCGTGGCCTCCACGAAGCTTCCCCCCTCGCACCCGACTCCGGGCTCGCCGCGGCCGCGGGCGTGGGCGGGGAGGAGGGCGCCGCCGGCGCCACCGCCAGGGAGCACCTGAGCAAAAACAGAAGGAGGAAGCTGAAGAAGAAACGCCACAAGGAGAGGCTGCAGTCGCTGGGCCTGGCGCCCCGGGCCTCCGCTCTGGAGTTCACGTATCAGAAGGAAGGAGATGAGGAGGACCAGGAGGAGGAGGAGGAGGAGGGAAAGAGCGCAGATGAGGTGTCACAGTTCCTCAGGAGCACCATGGAGATCTATCTGTCAGACGGTAAGCGTTTAGGCCTTATGTTTACTTGTAGGATGGTCTTTTTGTTCAATTGTATCAAAGTGATTGATTGTTTTTTTATTTCTATTATCTATTGAAAAAAAACATTGATATATTAAACAAAATGGCCCTGTTTTAAATCGAGTGATGCCTTGCCGTCACTACTTACTTGCCATGGCTTTTGGTACGTGACCGGGCGGCGAGTCTGTCTGACTGCACTCTTGAGCTTGGCTGCTTCTTCCCGTCCATTGGTTGCAGGGATCAAACTGTATCCATGGTAATGGGGTTATCTGACCGCACACACAGTTCGGTCCGTTTCATTCACTGCCCCAAACAAGTTGGCAATGGAACCACACTGGCCTAATTGGTCCATTTTTTACAGGAACAAGCGATGATATTTTATGCTTTTCACTTTCAACCATACCAAAAAAATCTTTGTGTTTTTATAGTTATGGATGGCCCTCGAATGTTGCAGAACATCACTTTGTCTATTTGTCGGATTCATCAATACATTTCCTTCATTCCCATATTACTTCTGATGTTAGATTTCCTTTTTGTACTGTACTCATTTCCATTGTATGCCCTGCTATACCGTCCTCTCTGCTTCCTCCAGGCTCGGTTCATCCAGACCGGCCCACTCTGCCGACCGCAGCGGTGCAGAAACTGCTGAGCAACGTGGCCGACGGGAGCGCCCCTCCCCCGGCCCTGAGGCGGCTCGCCCACCTCATGGGGCTCGTGCAGCGCAAGGAGGCGGGCAGGCTGGCCCGGGCCCTGGAGGACCTCCACGCCGCCTCGCCCCTGGCTCCAGGTCGGTCGCTGCGGATGGGCGTAGACCCGCCTGTGCGCACGCTGCAGTCCGCTGCAGGCATACACCCCCCCCCTCCTCCTCGCGTGTGCTCATCATCGCTGCTGCTTACATCCACCACCCACTCGGACACACCTGCCTTTTTAAAATACCTGTCCCGAATTGCCAGTTTTAGACGCGTGTGCCCATGCGTACCCATGCGTGCCGATTGCAACGCTCTGCTCGCCCCGACTTGCCACTATCGGATCCATGCATGTCCTTACTTGTCCACTATTTGGATGCGTACCTGCCTTGAGGTGCCATTATGAGCCGCGCACTTGTCCTGACTTGCCGACAGCAGCTCCATTCATGCCCCTACTTGCCGATAGTAAGAGGCATACCTGGCCCGCGACACACCTGCCCTGACTTGCCAATATTGGATATCAGCCAGCCCTGGCTTGGTAATATCGGCTGCATAACTGCCCTTATTTGTAAATAGCTGCCAGACTCACAGCTGAGCTCTTTTATTGAAACATCCGCTGGTCTCTAGCGTGCCCTCCTTTCTCTGGTTTCGCACACGGCGGTTGAAATGGTGTTGTTGGCATGGTTACGCACCTGGGGACGCGTAGCTCCGATGCCACCTACCGTAATTGTGGGAAATTATGAAAGAAATAATTTCCTGTGTGTGTGTGCTCGCGCATAATGCATGTATTTATTCGGTGAGCCAGTTGGATATTGGGTTATTACAGTCGGCGCGGCCGCGCTTGTGTCTGTTGAAAGGCGTTTCTTTTGTTTCCCCGCGTCGACGTTCGGAAGTGACAGGGAAGCCACAAATGGGCCGACCGTCCACAAGAGAGCGTTCTGTGGAGTTTAGTTTATGATAAATAGAGCCCACAACAAAGCGTGCTCTAGTTCTGCCACTTCACTGTTTCTCAAGCATCCAAATATGTTCATGGAATAAATGGAAATGGGAAGTGGGTTTTAAATGTTGAACCACCATGCCATTACATCTAATGGATAACGGTAACCGTGTTTAAGTCATTGAGGTCGCAGATCTCCCTCAAATAAATAATATTAATAAAGCGAGGTGCCTGACTGCAAACCCTCTGCTACTGCCTCCTTCCTTCTGCTGGATTCCATGTTATATGCCATGTTATACCATGTTATATTCCCACAACATGTATAGGTGCTGGGAAAGGAGTGTAATTTCTAAAAAGGTTCAACCAACGAAAAACTGGTTGTCATATATTTTATTTTTCTAAGATAAGAGATTTAACCTTTAAAACTCTGTATGTAAATCAAATCAAATGCATTTTTTATGTGACACACTTGTGCAACATCATAAAGCAGGACAGCGAATCAAAGAACCAATGGAATTTTACCGTCGTGTGGAGGATTCAGGATTCAATGCATTTCAGTGCTTAAAATATACTGACCTGATTTCCTGTCTACCTTCGCGGCACGCCGAGAGAAGTCTGTAGATCATCATTTGTCACTGACATCCAAAAGCAGGTTTGACTTAAGTGCAATGCAGCACAGCTAAGTTTTTGTAATGTGGCCAATATGACACAGGAGCCGCTCGGCTTGTGGGGTGAACCAGATCTATACTCTATATCCACTGCAAGGCATCCCTCACACACTCCACCATCACAGTCCCAACAGTTGACCAGGGCGCAGCACAGATAACCCTCGCTTCTATCAAGGTTTCCTTTTTTCCAGTTTCACCCATGAGGTTTCCATCATGCAATTTTCCATCTGTGCTGCTTACTAATCTTCCTTTTCACGAAGAGCAGTGGGGTGAGGGGGAAACATAAAAAATGGATTCTGACCATATTGGATTCTTTTGATGTATTTCTTAGAAGAGTAGGTCTGCCTTGAGACGAGCCTAGAGATGGAGAAACACTAATGATAGTATTTGTACACATGCACGGGCTGTAGGCGTGGGTGTTTTGTATTAGCAGATTAAAGAACATGAGTAGTGAAAATGTTGGCAGCAAAAAGGTTAATATGGGAGTTCTCGTGATAAACAACACCTCCCTCCCCAACACTGTCTTCAGAGAATGTGATGCTTGCTGACAGCTATATAACATGTTATTCTGATTCTGGCTCATCATTTCTCCCTGGTTTCCAACCCCCCCCCCCCCCCCCTCCAGAAGAAACTGCTGCCGTCTTACCACTGTTCAGATTCTGGATCACAGACATTCTCCCCATGCAGAGAGATGCAATGGAGTGACCGTCGGAAAAGATGTCCAGAAGACTGAGAACATGATGTAGAGGCTTCTGAAGGACTTGAGGAGTAGCCCTGCCAAGCCATAGGAAACACAACAACAAATGTTTTGGTTTTGATTACTGCCAAGGGAAGTCACATTCCAATGCCAATTTGAGCCAGATATTCAAACTATACGAATTGACTGTTCTTAACGAGGATGTTGCCGGCCGTGTTTGTTTTAATGTCTTCCATCAGTCTCTGTTGGATGTATTTAGCAAGACCTATTCAAACACTCGACTAAATAAATAGCTGCATTTTGTTACCATGCATTCCTGTGTCCTCTCCTACTTTGTGTCTCAGTTTTACTGAAAAGGTCCCAACTTGGCCCGATTCAATCCTTTCCTCCCGCCACAATTAAACTGTGCTCTTTATCGACCACGCTGTCACCACCAGTGATTTTACTCTCCTCTCTTTACCGAGTGGTTGACGCAGTCCAAATGCGATTGCCTAATTGTCATTAGCATCACACTTGTCCTCCCTCTATCAGACTTTAATTGCCAGAAAACCAAATGTCAGTTGTGCTTGGAATAGCCACCCAGACTGCAGATGTCACGACATTTGAAACCAACTGGCTAACCGGTAAGCGTGTCATTTAGATCGACTCTTAACAAGGGCCATTCCATTCAAGTGGGTGCGTCATGACGCTCTTTTTAAATGTGCCTTTTCCTCCCCGCTGGAAGGTTTTTTAATGTTCCCAATTAAAGACAACTTTGATTTTGTCACGAGAGTTGTCAGTTGGGACATCCGTATGAGAAATTGACTCGGCGTCAGAGTGACGCGCGTCTTTACCCATGGCATGTGTGTGGCCTGTGGGCAATGTCTCCGGCGTCGGGACACCTTATCAGATTGAACGGCAAGGTAAACACCCATCACGGAAGGGTCACAGCTCAGACACGTCACTTGTCGGCCCGCACGGCTGCTGCGTGAGAGCCCGTTGCCAAGGGACGAGGTCGCTAGAAGGGTACGGGATTATCCGGGGTTTGCAGTGCCAGGAAACGCCTCAATGATGCCTGTCTCACGCAAAATACTCAGGAGGAATCAGGTTTTTTTTTTAGTGACAGTAAGTTTAAAGCTAAGTGCACCAATTTAGTCAAATCAACTATCTTTGGGGGGCAGCCATTTGTGACCTCTGTTGAGTTTCTGACCCACCGCCAGATGCTAGGCATCTGGCAAAGGTGCTAATGGTCTCATTCATTCATGCATTAGCCAACAGGGACAACAAGGACACAGACCACATTACCCCAAAATGCTTTGATTGTATGTATTTTATTCAGTACACCACAGGCATTTGTAGTGATTGGCATGCACTTTTCTCTGTTGGTTTTCGGTTGTTTAAGGGCAGTTATGTTCTTTTCTTTTTTTTTTTGACATGTCAATTCCACGGTTTTCACCACGGTGTTGATGTCCTACGGTGACGTATTGAACCCGTGTTTTCCGTGGCCTCGCAGATCTCAGCGTCGTCTTGTGAACGGACGGAGGCACCGGGGTCACCGCGGTTTCTCCGCTCACAGAGTTGAGCTAAAGGTCAGGTTTGTGAGTTGTTACTCCCGGGGCCCACTTGCTTTGCCGTCCACCAAGCGTGAGGGGGGGGGGGGGGGAGAGAGATGTTCTCAGCACAACCACCTCGTTATGAGGACTTCGCTCAAGAGATCGCTGCCCCCGAGGCTACCCCGTCTAAAAGGATGTAAAAGCCTCCAAATGTGTGCTGACGCAGCACACATATACCATATACAAGGGGGCCCAACTCAGCTGACTCAGCAGGTTCAAGCTAGTCTTTGTATTTGTACTGTACAACAACAATGTATTGTCTCCGTTGCATTGGAATCCCTTTTGTTTTTTTCCCGGCTGTAGTTCATGTGGAGGTAAAAAAAAAAAAAAAAAAACATTCTGAGGTCTTAAGACCCATCGGTGACAGGGAGATTTTGGTGACCCAAACAAAGGGCTCTGGGGTTACATTAGTTCATTGATTTTATATATATGGTAGGTCTTCTTAAAACATCAATTCATCTGATAGGGCTTGTACATTGTAACATCACATCTCAACGACAGGAGCATGGGAAAATTAATTGTTGTGCTGTAATCCTTTTTCTGGTCGTGGTTTATCATGACATTATTTGTCATTGGCAGACATTGTTGAGTGTGAAACTGCCACAACGTGTCTCATGCAAGAGGTGTCAAAACAATGTTTTCATTAGCCTAAGCTGCAGTATACTTACGTTGATTTGGGATTTTAAAGTACCACAACTCCTTTGGGTTCTCTCAAAGTGGCTGAGTAACGCCAACAAAAAAAGTTTGGCGGTACCAACTGTTCTGATGCCCTAACTCAACTAACAATGAAAAGTATTGTTGAGGCAGCCTATACCAGTTGAGCCTCCATCCATCCATTATCGTAACCGCTTATCCTATACGAGGGTCGCTGGAGCCAATCCCAGCTGCAACGGGCAAGAGGCGGGGTACACCCTGGACAAGTCGCCAGCCTATCACAGGGCTAACATACATAGACAAACAACCATTCACACTCACATACACACCTATGGTCAATTTAGAGACACCAATTAACCTAATCCCCAACCTTCATGGTTTTTGGTCTGTGGGAGGAAGCCGGAGTACCCGGAGAGAACCCACGCAAGCACGGGGAGAACATGCAAACTCCACACAGAAAGGTCCCAGGTCCCAGGTGGATTCGAACCCAGAACCCTCTTGCTGTGAGGCGACAGTGCTAAACACTGCACCACCGTGCCGCCACCAGTTGAGCCTGAGATCTGCATATTTCAGATCGGATTTTCGAATTTTTTTTGCCATTGAGCATACAAACAATGATAATACAGAAACAAAAGGCAGCACTTGGTTTTCCTTTCCTTATTTACCGTTCTGTTTATCTCCTCTGATCCTTCTGTGCAGTCACCTATACTGCTTATTTCAGTGCCATCATGGTCTTTAATTTGAGTTTAAAGCGGTAATAAAAATCATCTTTAAACTTCACCATACCTCCAGACACAATAAAATTCACAGCTAATAGCCGGATTTTACTGCTACTTCAGTGCATCACACGCACACGCACACACACACACACACACCCACACGCACACACACACACACGCACGCATGCACACACGCACACGCACACACACGCACGCACGCACACACACACACACACACACACACACGCACACAAACACGCACACGCACACTCAAAGTAGCATGCTGCCTTCTGCCTTCCATGCCTGCTTATTCTGATGTCATTGTGTCTCCGCCAACCCCCTGTAATCCACTTACCCCCCGCTGCGTGTGCGCACGTGTTATGTAAAGACCAGAGGGCGACGGTATAAGGCCGACCTGCCGAGGTCCTGCATTAGGCACAGGCTACAGGTGGTGGTGACTGCACGCCAACAAATAAACACACAGCGACACGCACAAAGGCCAGGGAAGTGCCTCTGTCAGTGGATTTCCTTATCCCAGGGATCCAGGCAGGGGAACTTAGAAAGGGGCTGAATAACTCAGAGCACCATCTTGAGAGGCCGTCCTCGCTCACTCCATCAATATGTTTTCCAGACTGCCGCGACTGACTCCAGGCTACCTCCGATTTTTGCAGGTGAGTTCGGGGCAGTACTGAACTGAGCTCTCAATTAGTACTATACTCAAAATGCTCATAAGGGACTGTGTGTGGTGTGTTTGTGATATTGCTACAAATGTTACCTTATCTCTCTTTACAAGGAGCAGCACTGAAATGATGCTTTGGCCCGTAGTGCATAGATAACGACATCTGCTGCTTGTGTCTTGCATGGCGGCTCCTGGCTGTGCAGACAGCCTGCCTGATCTCCCCAGGTAAAGCAGCTGCAAGGTCAGACATGACCTGCTCTTTAGAAGAGGGACCGAAGAAGGCAATTGCACCTTAAAAACACCACATTTGCACTTTACACTACAGTCTTGATCTCGTAGCACCTTTAAAACAGATGTCTTCTGATATTGACATGCCGAGGACCAAGTCTAGTTTACTTGAACCTTGGATGATCTATGCCCATTGCTGGAATTCACAAGTCTACAGCCCCCCCCCCCCCCCCCCTGAAAGTCCCTGACAAATGGGATGATCTTTAGAGTGGCGCATTGATGTAGTGTTGCTGGCAAGGCGTTAATAGAGGGGAGTGCATAGTGATCAGTCCTTATGAGCATGGCATGCCTCGCACAGAGAGGTTACTCCATTTGGTCTAATGCTGCCGTTTTTCAACGTCATTTTCAGAGCCATTCGTTTTGTCCATATGCAGCCGCACACCTGCGGGTCTGGCATGGCTCAGGCGAAAGGATCGGGTTGCCTTTGCATTGTCATTTGAATCTTTACTTTTGATTGCGTTTTGCATGTACAAGCAGTCGTTCACACCACCGTCTAATCCAGGGAGGGGCGCCGTGATTTGTGATTTACAGTGTGTGATAAAATGAACATATTCATGATGTAATCTTACATCATTTTATACAGTATTGTCATGGAAATGACCTTGCACGTAATCATGAATCACCGTGAAATATACCCGTACGAAGTGGTCTCAAGTGTAGAGCATTACTTTATTTGTTGACAAAAGGAGAACGCAGAGAATATTGGTTGAAGTTTTGTTTTTTTTGATTTGAC
This sequence comes from Urophycis tenuis, assembly GCA_036785325.1. Lineage (NCBI taxonomy): Eukaryota > Metazoa > Chordata > Actinopteri > Gadiformes > Phycidae > Urophycis > Urophycis tenuis. The sequence continues at coordinate 3,444,174 of JAXIVH010000014.1, read as the reverse complement.
AATCCACTAAAGCAGTTTAGTGTGAAAACGTATTGTGTGTGTTGAACACACAATTGGCTGTGTGTGTGTGCGTGTGTGTGTGTGTGTGTGTGTGTGTGTGTGTGTGTGTGTATAATACACATCCAGGACTCTCTCCACCACTAATAGTCTGCATTGATTCACTATAATCTGCACAGTAAAAAACAGACAAATGGCCATGCAGTTTGTTTGTTTGGGACCAGAACGGGCCTAAGAAAACACATAGTGGGATCTAATCATAGCCCATAACTTTATGATTGGCGGTTGTTCAGACGACTTGGCCACTGTTCTTTAACTCACTCTGGTGGGGGTCGCTCTGCTGGAGTCTCTGCGGTTTAGACCCTGGTATGCGTGATACATTGTTATTGCTTCTATTCTATCAGCTCATTATTCTTTCTGCCTGAGCTACTTCACAGCATAATTTTGCTGCAGCTCCTCTTGGGCTCTCGGTTCACAAGAAGCATTTCCCATTTCTACTGCAGGTTATTTACCTAAAACAATGCATTGTTCGGGGTCTGGAACATTCCATTGAATCTGTAAATTACAGCGGTGTTTTTTTTTTTCCAAACGTCTGTGATGTAGCACCATTAGAACAATAGAGAGCTTGTGTTGTTCCCACTTCTCTTGCGTTTTATGCTCTTCAAGGGACCAAATGAGGGAATGACCTGTGTCTTTAATTGGGCGAGGCATCTTTGTTTGTTTCTTTCTGCTGAGGAGAAAAGATGGCTTCTAAAAATATTTGGAGTGTTGGTAAAATGGGACGTGGTGGCTTACTTTGTTAAAGACTGCTTTTGAGGAAATGTTAAATGTTAAGCTTAGTCCGCTGATAAATTGATCGTTGTCGACACATTTAATTAACATAAACACAGCATGACATAACATGACATAAACGCAGTGGATCGTGCCCACACTACTTGTTAAGGAGTAGTGTAACAGACAGCTGAGGAAAGCAAGGGTGTAAATACGTGACTCATGAGAATCGCGAGAATCGAATAATTGAGGAGAGGAAGCTGTCAAAAGTTGTCTCAAAGCATCATTAATGAAGTACTCCATGACACTTTTCTACTATGTGTGAAGCTGGTTCATGCAAGTGAACCAGCTTCACACACAATATGCCGAGAAGAGGCAATGTTAAACTCAAGAATATGTGTCATTTCAATAAATATGAATAAACACCAGGCTTATTCTGGCCTGTCGCTTGTTCCATGCTCATTGATGAAAGTACACAATGTTGCCTAACAAATATTAAATATGTTTGCATTGAGTTAGCCTACCAAACACCAAGCTGAAAATTGTTGATTCAATTTTGTGCATCCATCTTGACAAACCCTTTTCCACTAGACAGACAGACAGACAGAAACACTCTAATGCTCCCTGAGGGAAATTGCATTTGTTACAATACTCCAGGAAAAGAAAGAAAAGACTGTTTGTCTTTTCTTTCTTTTCTTTCTTTTCCTTTCTTTTTCTTTTCTAACACTCTATATAGTAGAGTGTTAGAAATATACATATAAAATATAAACATATGTAACAATATACAAAAAAAATATAGAAATATACATAAATGTACATACACCTTGGCATACACTATACAAGTAAATAGAATACACAAAGATGTAGCATGTAAGGTTAGGTAAGTGGAGTTCACAGTGACTATTACGCTCGCACTGGCAACAACAGACTCATAGAACATCCTCAGCATTGTCCTGCAGATGTTGAAGGACATGAGCCTCCTCAAGAAAAAGAGTCGGCTTTGGCCCGTCTTGTAGATAGAAGAGAGAGAGAGAGAGAGAGAGAGAGAGAGAGAGAGAGAGAGAGAGAGAGCGCGCTGATGAGGGTGTGTGTGATGACTAGAGGGGTGGGAAAGAAACACAGCAAGACGAAGAGAGCAAGAGAGCATGATTGAGAGAGAGAGGACATGCAAAGATTTTCATTCTCACATTGTAATGACTGAATCTCTCTCTCTCTATCTCTCTCTCCCCCTCTCCCTCTCACTCTCACACACACACAACACACAATCTCTCTCTCTCTCTCTCTCTCTCTCTCTCTCTCTCGGTCCAGACCCAGGCCTGCAGACCATTGTCTGTGCAGCCTCCCGTTGAGCGGACCCTGCCGGGCGTGGCGGTGCTGATGGGGGCCCTTGGCATCGGCATGTGTGGATACAGCTCCCAGCAGCTGGCCCTCTACCACCGGCCCTCCGCCCGCGTGCTCCAGTGGGCAGGCACACACAGCAGCAGCACCCCCACTGCCGCCATGATGGGTGGAGCCAGCCAGAGGACCCCCTTCCTGGACGCGAGCCGCCAGGCCAGCCCCTGCATGGGTGTTCCACCACCACCCTGCTTCGCTGGCGACAAAGTGCCCATGAAATAGCCTGGGTTAGGTTCAGGATCGTCCATGCCTCATAGGGTTTTTTTGGTTCAGGTTCTTGTGCACATGTGCACATCTTGTGTGGAAGCGGTGCCGGCCCGTGGACGCACGCGGCCCACGCTCTCCCTGAGATGTGCCGGTGTGGATATACCTGAGCTGGACCCGTGTGTGGGCTGGGAAACGTGAGTTGTGTTAGCTCAGTCATCATATAGCGGCAGTTCCTGTTACCGGTGTAAAATAGCACAAACCCTGGCTACTGCCAGGTTTGAGTTTGTTCACAAACACTTGGATTGTGTTAGATGTTAAGCTAGAATCTCCACTATACTTGAGAGTGGTGCTTAAATAAGCTAACGTGTTTCATCTACAGTCTGTGGCGTGTGTGTCTTGGTGAAGGCTGAGTGGATTGAAGGGAAAAACTAAAGGGAAGTGATGCTTGGCACGGCCCTTGTGCACGCAGATGGTGGTTGGCAGCATGTCTCCTGTATACCCTCCCTTCCCTCCTCTCTCTCTCTCTCTCTCACACACAAACACACACACACACACACACACACACACACACACACACACACACACACACACACACACACGCATGCGGCAGGCACAAATCCCTCTGCAACTGGGTTGGCCAGTGGCTCCAATTGATTTCAATGGAGAAGTAGAACCAGGTGCCATTCATCAGTTGGCCTTGGCATTCAGCATGGACTGGCATGGAGCTGCCATCAGCACTCATTCACACATCACGGTGGAAGACAGTGGTTCCAGAAGATTAGGGACAAATCAATGCACTGGGTTTTTTTTTTTTTTTGCAGAGAAGTAAACACATTTGTGGACGCATAGGAGAGTCTGGTGGGTGAGTAAGGAGGGGGGAGGGGGGGGGGGCTGTGATACTGCAATCTGTACCAGTAGCACAGTGTGGGCTTTGTCTTCTAAAGCCAGTCTCTGTGTCTTTTGATTTGATATGTATCTGGAGAGCAGCTTGCAGTTTGAGCCCGGTAAACAACAGTGCTGTATAAATACACCCCTGTGGATTATGGGTCCTAATTCACCTGGATAAGACAGCAATGGCGGCATGCGCGGCATAGAGGCTCCTCCGGCCTGAGCCTGGCAGCCTAAGCCGATTTCCTCATTTGGTGTTAGGCTTGGTGGAAAATCAGAACTCTGGCACACAAACACACACACACACACAGACACACACGCACACACACACACACGCACACGTCTTATTTTGGGACTAAGGAGCAACCAGCCGATACCGACAGGCCCTGACGCGGTTCCTACGCATCCCAGATTCTGTGCCGTCCTCCCTGCAGTGTCCGCCACTACTAAGCCCCCCCCGCCCTGCTATCGGACACACTTTGGTCCTGATCGGCCCCGGCCCTTCTGCCCTTTGCAGAGCCAGCAGGTGGGCTTGTGGCGAGACCATTGAGCGTGGTTGAGAATGCGCGCCGTGCCTTATACGGGGAGATGGCGATGGACGCGGCCTCGTCGGTGCGGCGTGGTTGTTGCGGTGTGAACGATAGGCCCGAAACTCAAGTCGTTCTCATGGGAGAGACTGTGCGTACATTTGAAGTCTGAGAGGGCTTTCTTTCTTTCTTTCTTTCTTTCTTTCTTTCTTTCCTTCGCGGTTGTTGTTCTTCTTTTTTTTTTTTCCACAAAGTCAACATCGCCACGCCCTTATATAACTCAGAGCCGGGGAGCGATTCCTTCATGTGCACAGCATGACAGCCATTCATAACAGCAAGACCCTGTGATCCATTCCCCCTCCCCCCCCCCCTGTTGTGATGGAGACGCTCTTGTGTGTCCTGGTGGGGCTGTCCAATTGGAGGAGGATTTCTTGGCAGGTTGGGAGATGGGAACGTCTCGATAAGGGCCTCGCTGAAAATGGGTCCTGCGGGAGGTCCCCGATAATGGAACACACTTCTGATCCCACTAACAAAGTGGAGCTCGGCCATACTGCCAACCCCCGATAGCATCTGTATGGTGGATGCCGGGCGTGTTTGAATAGTGTCAAATGTGCTGCATTGGTCTAGTTTATTGCTTAACCAACAGGCCTCGTGGAGACAGCGGTGAAAGAAGTGGAGGGGGTTGAATGGGTTTAACAGTCACTCTCTGCCGCCACGGTCTGCAGAAGGTGTACAGAGCATTAAATAAATCTATTGATCTCAATCAGCGGGAGGTTGGTGACGCGTGGCCCACTGCACCAAAACACCTGCTTCTCTGCATTTCCACAACTGGTGTTGGAGAACTGCTGACACGCCATGAGACTGTATGAGAGATATGTTCTTATGTTCTCGATGTTCTATTTTTAACCTTGCAGGTGGAGGTGCTTGTTTTCAGAAACGAAGTGTGTTGCGTAAAAAAATAAATAAAAAAAAACGATGCATAGTGAGAGCGGTGAAATTATTGGGAGAATGTTAATTTTACAGCTGTTGCACTATTAGCCTTCCACTGGCTTGATTCGTCTTTTGAACTGCATGTTGTATTATCTTCCCGGGGAAAAATCAATAAAAGGATCAAAACAAGTGTGTGTGTGCTATTTGAGTTTAAATGTCCACACTGCGTTCTTATAATACAATTCCTTTTCACTAATTTCACTGTATCATCAAAAGTAAGCATACTCAACATTTAGATGAATGACCTCTCTCTAACACTAACCCTAGTATATTTGTGATCTTTAATGCAACTTTGGTGGGGTTTAACTTTTAAGATGTATATTATCCTAGACATATTATTAACCCAGGACTGCAGTTGCACTACAATATGTGTTACCGTTCACATGACCTATAATCAATTGGGTCTCTCCGATAAGAAAGTATGAACATTATTGACGCTTGCACAAATATCTAAGAATAAAAAAAAACACGTGAATTTTGTCAATATCATTGAGCAACAGCAAGAGCTGCAAAAACAAAAACTGTACTAGCACTATCATAAATATGCAGTCCCTTCGGAAACAGCCAATCAGATGAGAGCTGTAATGGGCGGCATTGATAGGGTATAATTTGGCTACTATTCCCCCTAGTGGATAGAAAGGAAAAACATCCAACGTCGATGAAAAGTTTTCTTTTCTTTTTTTTTTTTTAGGTGGCGTGCTGGTTAAGGGCATTTACCGTGTAAATGCTTTTTACGTTTTCCGTGTTAAATTAATATTTTTTTTGTCCTAAAACGTGTTGGGGATGTTTGCGCGTTTCCCTGCGCTCCACAACCCACTCCTCCTCATGCGCTGAAGGGGAGAAGTTGTGGATGAAGCGGCGCGGCAGGAAGGTGCACACAACAACGGGACCCAGCGATCCAGACCCAAATTAAGGAGTTTGGCCATTCTTTCTTTTGAGCCCGAAACAGGTTGGTATGCAAATCTTTCCTCGAAATGTTCCTATTCTGTGGCGCACTATCATTGTCGTGTTTATATTTCACTATACTAAAATGTTGATGTACATCAACGCGTCCATCGGTGCGTGGAAGTTTTGCCAATTGTCCGATACAAGTGTGTCCACTGCGTTATAATTCTTTCAAACGCTAATCCAAAAAGCCTTCTGACAAATTTTGAGTTTCTTTTTGGGAGGAACTTGTTGCCTCACTTAACTCTATTCGCTGGAGAGTCGCCTTCACTGTCGCCCATGTGTGTGTCTCCACGTTATCTCTTATCTTGCACTGGGGTTCATAGTCTTCTAGACGTGCTGTAAACGT
>JAXIVH010000014.1:3425605-3435605 GCA_036785325.1 Urophycis tenuis | reverse complement strand
GGCGGATCCGGGGAAAGCCCCCCGAGCTCGCCGGCCCACGCGCTGGCGGCGCCGCCCGGATGTAACGGCGGCCCCTCCACCTCCACGCCGGCCCCCCGGGCCCAGGGCACCCAGCGGAGCGGTGGAGCGCCGAGCCCCGCCGGGAGCCACGTGGCGCCGGGCAGTGGCGTCGCCGGCGCCGTGACGCCTGCGGCCGGCCGACCCGACCGCGACTGGAGAGAGAGGGACAGCGGGCTGAGCCAGTCCCCCGTCAGGGACGGCGAGAGGGAGGAGATGGAGACGATGGTGGAGCAGTGCAGGACCACCCTGGGCATCGCTCAGGACGGAGCTCCGAGCACCACAGGTGAGGGCCGTCAGGACCCGGGTGGCCCAGTGTTTTGAGGACTACCTCCGCTGTGTTTTTGGTAGCGCGGCAACTTATCCATGAATTGTTGGGTCGATGCTGTTTCAGAGATAATGGCAAACACCATGGCGAGTTAGCGCTTCTTTTTTGTCTGACAAGCAGCCCAAGAAAAACTATACTGTTCCTATTATCTAATGATCCTTGAACCAAATATTAGATTTTTTTACTGCAACACTAAGCGGCAACTGTTTTGTTATTTGTCCTTGGTAAATGGCTTTAACTATTTATCGATGATCAAAATTAGGTTTGATCGATGGAGTAATCGTTTGAGTCCTAGATTGCAATATTTAAACTAGCCTGCAATGTATTACGAAAAATATATAGGTTGAAAGCAGGAACTGTAACACCAAAACAGCATAGATTTGAATATTGTTTGTTCAGGTTTAATGTAGCCGATGCGCAATGCATTTTCAAATTAAATGAATGGCTACTTTACATGTATCCATTGTTAAATGAGACACTCGCTGCATGTTAAATGGTTGCATTTTCTCCCCAGAGTTGCTGAAATGTCTTCTCACAGAGATCAACAGTCTCAGGGATAACCTGCAGGTAAGATCAGCAAAATCTGTATGCATTCCTCGGCTGCGTTTCTTGCACGCATTTCTTCCCCCTATATGGAAAAGCGTCATGCCTTTTCACCCCACCGCTGTTTTTGAATTCACTCAGAAACGTATCCCTAGGAGTTTGCAACCATGCCCAAGTCACGTCACAGGGTTTCCTTTGAATAAATATAGAACTGTAAACAGGAAGTGTTGCACACGCTGACCCGAGACTTCGGCCAGGGTGTCTGTGTGTGTGTGTGTGTGTGTGTGTGTGTGTGCGTGCGTGTGCGTGTGCGTGCGTGCGTGTCTCTCAACCTGATGATGACACCCCCACCAGCAGGCATATACTGTATATCCATTTTCCAGTACAGGAAAAACTGGAATGCACCCCCCCCCTCTCCTGCTCTCCTGCCCCGGGCTAATGGGGGTCTTCCTGTCCTCTGCTCCTCCTCAGAGTCCCAGGGAAGGAAGGAAGGAAACCCTTTCATATCGTACATAGGACTTTATTATCTCTCATATTTCGCCTCATATTTCGCTCTCTCTCTCTCTCTCTCTCTCTCTGTCTCTTGTCTCTCTCTCTCTCTCTCTCTCTCTCTCTCTCTCTCTCTCTCTCTCTCCTCTCTCTCTCTCTCTCTCTCTCTCTCTCTCTCTCTCTCTCTCTCTCTCTCTCTCTCTCTCTCCTCTCTCTCTCTCTCTCTCGATGGCCTTACACCTCCAGATCCTCAGGGTTTCATTGATTTTTCGAGCTCATGAATCGCGAGTAAGAGCAGCATGTAGACAGTGAACGAATCCAAAGTCTCTCCCAGGTTACCAAGAATGATGTATTTTCTCCTTTTTTGAAAAAAACGATACGCCTGCGACGAATGCCTCGCATCACCCCGTGTGGGATCTTTTATCTCTCTCATTTGTTTGGCTCCACGGAGAACCCGCCCCCCCCCCAAAAAAAAAAAAAAAAAAAAAAAAACAAACAAAAAAAACACAGCAGGACGAGGTGAGGTGAGAGGTCAGAGGGGAGTGGCCGTAGATGAAGTGACGTAGGAAACGCTGCATTTCCTATTTTTTTGGACCAGTCGCCTAATCAGGTGGAAGGAAGCGTGGATGGGGATTTTGTAATTAAACATAATTTTCAAATCATTTTAGCTCTTAACAGCGTCGCTTTTTTGTTTTTTCTGACACGACCACGTGTTAATGGAGCTTAGTCAGGGGTGAGCCCCCAGCGTCTGGCCCCACACAGACTCGGTCTGAATCAGACATCCTGCCCTGCGCTCACGGGGGTCCCTGGTGCTTATGTTCACTCACTTGTTTAGAAGGAGCTATTGGAGGAGCAGTAGGTGGGCAGAGAGAGAGAGAGGGAGAGAGAGAGAGAGAGAGAGAGGGACGGTGGGGGGGGGGGTTGCTTTTGATGGTAATTTCCTGTCAGTTGCGTGTTCCACTTCCTGGCCCACCCTTATGAGGGTTCTGGCTGGGGGCTCCTCCAACCTTTCTCCAGCTCTGTCCCAGATCCCAGCAGCATGCAGCAGCTTGCAGCACAACCCCCCTACCTCCCTCCCCCCTCCCCCCCCCCCGCCCCGCCGCCAATAGAATTTATTTCAGAGTTAACCCCCCACTTACCCATGAGTACAATTCCAAGTGTTAATGTGCCATAATCATTAACTCCTTCACCCATCTCCCATCTCTCTTTCTCGCTCTCTCTCTCTCTCTCTCTCTCGCTGTCTTTGTATCTCTCACTCTCTCTTATCTCGTTATCTTTGGATCCATCCCCCTCTCTCCCCTCCGTCTGCCGTCTTGCTCATCGCTCGCTCTCCCTTGTTGGTCTCTTATGCTCCTATATTCCACACACACATTGTGTGTGTGTGTGTCTGTGTTGTGTGTGTGTGTGTGTGTGCATGTGCGTCTGCGTGCGTGTGCCCGTGCCTAGCATCGAGCTGCTAGCCAAGCGCCGTGTGTGTGTGTGTGTGTGTGTGTGTGTGTGTGTGTGCATGCATGTACAGTATGCATGTATGTATGTGTGCATGCATGCAAGTGGGATGTATGCATTGTCAAGGAGCGGTAGCCTGGCGGCGTAGCCCGCAGCCCAGCCGCAAAGAATATAACCCAAAAGCGGTGTTTACGTTGGGGCCCCGCGCTTGGCTGATCTCTGCCGCTCGGCGAGGTCGTTTCGAATCGAACCCTACCTCCCCCTTACCCCCCAGCCCCCCGCCGTCCTGTGTTCCTTTTCCTGGGAACCTTTTTGTGGAGAGGTATGGAGAGTGGGTGGTGCTGGGCTGGGAGGGGGGGAGGTGGGGATGGGGAGGTGGGTGGTGGGGGGTTCCATTTGTTAAGAAGAAAAAACTTGTTTTATTTAGTTGTGATGAAAGAGCTTTGGCCCGGCCTTCGACTGGCTGAGTATTTATGTGCATGTGCGTTTGTGGGCCCTAAAAGACACATGCACACACAAACACAAAACACACTCTCTCACACACACACACACACACACACACACACACACACACACACCAAACACACACACACACACACACACACACACACTACAAAACATGTGTGCAACTCACACGGTCACGCACGTGCTCACTCTCAGGACAAGTAGTGCATTGATCTTTGCTGGGGTGTTGGCGCTGGAGTGTCACTGGTTTTGGTTTGGTGGATTTCCCCCCACTTCCCTCTGTGTCTTTCTCCCTCCCTCCTTCCCTCTCTCCCTCCCTCCCCCCCCTCCCTCCCTGGGTCAGGGGAGCTGCTCTGGGCCCCCCCCCCTGAAAAGACGCCGACATTAAGAGAAGAAGTAGAAGAAGAAGGAGAATAATGAGCCGGCAGCGTCCTCTTCCCTGCATTGCTTCACGTTTCCTTCTCGTCTCTCCTCCCCTCGTCTGTGAACACGAGCCCCCTTTTTTTTTTTCTCCCCTGCTGGCTTTGGTTGACCCAACATGCCTCTAGTGTTTAGATTTCCGCCTAACGTGCTCATTTCCATATTCTTCCAAATGATGTTTGATCTCTTTCTCTCAACAGTTTTACGCCATCATAATCATACCCCGGTCTTTAGCCTCCGCCTTTTTTCCTTTCTACTTTCAAACCTGAGCGGCTGCTGGCCGTTTGGGGGCCAAGTCCCCTTTGGTGGGGCAGGGCAGGATTAATGAATAAGTTTGTAATTGCTCTGAGACAACTCTGATGCCTGGTGCACGGTCCTACCTTGCAGGATGAGCTAGCAACACGCTGTGCAGATGTGCATACGTTGTTCTTTAACACGCGGCAGCATTCTTGACACAATTGGGCCATCCTTTTTTTTTCTCTCCCTGAACTTTGATTAGTTTTGGTCTTGTTTTATTTAGTTGGTGTATACTCGTAAACGCAGTAGCATATTGTGATGCTCTAATGCTACTCATGTTAATTTGCTAATTTTCTTCATGTTAATCGGCTACAATTACAGGAAAATAAAATGGTAACGATAGCGATTGAGGGTTAGAAATTGGCCAAACTTTCAGCACACCGACTTCAAAAGATGAACTTTATTCTCCTCTCCTCTCTATCTCTCTCTCTCTCTCTCTCTCTCTCTCTCTCTCTCTCTCTCTCTCTCTCTCTCTCTCTCTCCTCTCTCTCTCTCTCTCTCTCTCTCTCTCTCATCTCTCATCTCTCTCTCTCTCTCTCTCTCTCTCTCTCTCTCTCTCTCATCTCTCTCTCTCTCTCTCTCTCTCTCTCTCTCTCTCTCCCCATATCTTTTAATGGGTGAGTATACATACCCAATAGTGCATACTTAATGTGAAGCAACTTGACATTTACAGTTGCACATTTTTTCGTCTTGTTTCTGGGCGCGGGAGGCGGTGTTGGTGCTGCAGAGCGGGGGTCTGTGGGGACGTGCTCGATCGCTTCGCCCCTCAATTTGCAGTGCAGTGCCAGTGGACAGTTGGACTCTCTCAGTCTGTGTAATGTTTGTTCCCAGTGCGGATTGGATCGTTTTTCTGGGGGTGCGGGGGGGGGGAAAGGACCACGAACGAGAGGAGATGTTTATGTCTTCGTGACCCCTTGTCCTGAGCACATCGGAGACGCTGCGGAGAGCTGGAGAGAAGGACGCATGACGAATAAGGGATGTTTTTCCCCCTTGTATACGTTCGGAGAACAGGGTCGTGGACATTAACTCATAGGGACAGATGGTCACACGCACACACGCACACACACACACACACAACACGCGCACACTAAATCTCCTTGTGTGTTGGTTCCCTTCCAGGAATTGTCAGAAAATTGGGTGTGTGCGTGTGTGCAAGTCCCAATTTGTGCACATGTGGGTCGGCTGCAGTGCGACACTCGGTCATTTCTTAGGTGTGTGTGTGTTTGTGTGTGTGTATGTGTGTGAGGGAGAATACGCAGAGCCTTATCTCAGTGCAAAGTGAGGATCGCCCCCTTCCTGTTTCCTGAAGGAGACATGCTCTAGTTGGAGGCTCCGCATTTCATATTACAAACAACTAACGGAGACGGGATCCTCAAAGACGTGTGTGTGTGTGTGTGTGTGTGTGTGTGTGTGTGTGTGTGTGATTTGTGTGTGTGTGTGTGTGTGTGTGTGTGTGTGTGTGTGTGTGTGTGTGTGTGTGTGTGTGTGTGTGTGTGTGTGTGTGTGTGTGTGTGCTGTGTGTGTGTGTGTGTTCACCAATTGAAACCAATGCACCCAAATAAGCAGTGAGTCTTCTTCTTTGCTCCCCACCTGTCCACCACCTCCACCCGTTCTGACAGCATTCCCCCCCCCTCCCATTTTTGCCTTGGGAAAGTTTGTTCCAACTTTTTAATTCGAAACTGAGGATCTGTGAGAGCAAGCCTGACTGTGCACTCGGCTGAAAAAGAGGTGTGTGTGTGTGTGTAATGGAGCGAGGGGATAGAATGGAAATATGATATGTGTGTTGTGAGCGAGAGACAGAGAGAGAGAGGAGAGAGCGAGAGAGGGAGGTTGGGAAAGACTGTGTCCAGTATAATCGGGCCCAGCTGTGGTCTTGTGAGTCGCCGGTCAGATAAGGGGAGCGACTTGGCTCGGGTCCTCTATCTCTCCTCCTCCTCCTCCTCACTATCCATTCTTCATCTAATTGCCGGCCCGCCTTGCGCCTGCACTCCTCCGCTGCACTCTCTCCATTTTTCTGTGGCTTAACGTTTGCTAGCAACACCGCAAGTCTGTGCAGGCCTCAAACCACTATATTGTTAATTCGCCCTTCTCTTATCTCTCTCTCGCTCTCTCTTTGCTCTTTTTTTTTCCCGCCTTCTTTCATTTATGCACGTGTGTGTGTGTGTGTGCGTGTGCGTGTGCGTGCGCGTCCCTGTGTTTTCACAACCAGCCTGTTATCGCTTACCTTCTTGGCTCCCGTTGCTCAGGGAGCTCTTTGTGGATGTGTGTTGTAGCGTATCTGCGGAGGCAAGGTTTGTGCACGTCCAGGGAGAGGGAGAGAGAGAGAGAGAGTGAGTCTGGAGGAATTCACCGCCACTGCACATGACCACACACCCCCGCAGACTCCACTCCACAACCAAATCGAACCGCACGTTGTATCCGCATGGAGGCGGCACGGGCTCTTCGGAGGGGGGTTTATCGGGATCAGAGAGACGGCGGTTCGAGCCGTGATGAGGGACGCGTTTGCGCAGAAGCATGCGGAGGCTGCATTTGTGCGATGTCTTTTTGTTTTGTAGCGATAGACAAATGGTAGTGTCACGAACCACACAACCTCAGCAGTCAAAATCCCGTCACAATTCTCGTTGACTGAATTCGGGGGAGTGTAGGCTTGTGGTTTCAGTTTAGTGCAACCCGCAAGCCGGAAGGTTCTGGGTTCGATCCCCAATGTCCCACAGTGTTCCTGCAGCAGGCATGCCTGAGAAAGTGTCTGAAAGGGCTGTTGTTATCATTGTGATGGGTCTCTTTTGATTGGTCCGGATGGGTGGTCACTTGTCAGGACAGACCATCCCAAGTGGCCATCACCGGACTAAGGGTTTACGCGACTTGTGTCGGCTGCTGACATTTTGATATTGAGTGTTTTGCTTCGGCCTACTTCTTCAGAGGATAACCTCATCGGAGTTCACTCTCCTCCCCCGCTGCTTCTCCGGGCTCTTGCCGAGTTACTCCTGTTGATTTGCTGGTTATTGCTGTTGAGTCGCTCCAACTTTCCCTATTCGCTGGTGCAAAAGGCTGATCATTCAAGATTACATTGTCTGGTTTTGGATTGTATCAGATGTAATCTTTGTGAAAATATTAGATAGATAGATATCAAGATAGCTTTATTAAATGATGACCTGACGGGCCATCTAGCCAACAATGTCGACAATGCAATCGCTTGAGGAAAACACGTCAAGAAATTTAAGATGACACTGATCTACCGTCCTAATGGTATTGAGTTGTGCATCTTAAGTTGAACTCAACTCGTCCCATTACTGTAATTTCTCCCCCCCCCCCCCCCCCCCCCCCCCCATGCAGACAGAGCGCATCGAAGTGGCTGCAGTTCCAGGACCGACCTGCAGGTGGCGGTGGCGGTGGCCGACCGCGTTGCGCAGCCGAGGCAGAGGAAGAGCTGTTGGCGCTGCGAGGTGCCCACAAGGAGGTGGAGAGGAGCTGGCCGCCGCTCACCAGAGGCAGAGGGAGGCCGACGCCCAGCTGGAGACTCTCAGGGGGGGAGCTGAGCGAGGAGTCGGCAGAAATTGGCCACCGCGCCGCAGGGCCCATGACAAACCACGGGCCCAGGCTCCGACGGAGGCCCCGGGCAGGCCCGACTCTTGCGCCAACAACAACCGCGACGCCCCCGGGGGGAACGGACAGGGGCAGAACGCGGGGGCCTGCGCGGACCGGGCCGAGACGGTACAGAGAAGGGGAGTCCGAGCGGAGCGGCGGCGCCGCCGCCAGCCGAACACCCGTCGCAAAGGGGGAGGAGACTAAGACGGAAACGCGGGGCGTGGCCAGGAGGTACATGAAAAACGTGACCGGCGAGGGCGGGAGCAAGGAGACGAGTCGAACCAACGACAACGCGAAGGCCCGGTAACCGCAGAAAGGTCGAGGTAAGAGTTCAGCAGAGTTTAAAGCTAATTTCTAGCTGACTTTCATCAGATAAATTATCCGTGACCAAAAGTAAACTTCTAAGATTCTCAAATTTGATGTAGTTAGAAAGCGCCCAAAGGTGCAAATGAGGTGGGACATATTTATTTGTATTTATTTGACTTAGTTTCAACATCAGACACCTGTCCGATACAGAGGAACTGCAAGATGGCCCCCGTCAACGATGTTGTCAGAAGTTGGAGAAACCTGACCTGATTTTGATTTAGTCTGCTATATCCATCTATAGGTTCACTGGTGTGGGGGCTAGAACACTCGATCTCTTAATAATTACAATGGATTGATTTGTCGATTTATGAACATGGTTTTGTAGCTACATATTGTGGAGCTTTTCAAAAACCAAATTGTGTGTGTGTGTGTGCGTGCGTGCGTGCGTGCATGCGGGTGGTGTTGTGCGTGCGTGGCTGCATGCATGCACCAATTATCACATATTCTTCTCGCTGGACACCATTTTCCCTCACTATTATAATGGAGAGCCGATAACCATTTAGTGGGACCGTGTCGCCATGTTTGCGGTTGCCGGTGAAATGAGCTCCCATTTTGTCCCCCGGCTCGGCGGGGCCACTTGAGTTAAGGATTTTTGTTGGAATCACCCGATTTACCACCGCAGTCGAAGTGGAACCAGGGTTTCGAAAATCCTATCAAAAACTGTTTGCCTGGTTGCCCAAGCATGTCCACTATATATATAGTGTGTGTGTGTGTGTGTGTGTCTCACAGAAGTCCTCTCCAGAATTGCGCTATCCTTGGATTCCCACAGGCACAGAATGGAACCTCCCAGTCCAACACTGGCACCGCGGCCTCCAGTACAAACAAGGTGACCCGTGCCAAACTCCAGCTGTAGCCACCCGCGTCAGACTCACTGCATCGTGTCCAGTGGCATAGCATAGCATGGCAACACGCTAATTGGATAGCCACACGTTTTTATCAACGTGCTATTTCCTCTTTTTCAGAACTCTAACCAATCCAGAGGCAGAGAAGCTTGGACTGGCCAGACACCTCCTCCTCTGCTAACGCAGGTGTGTGCCTGTGCATTCACGTCTGTTTTGCGTTTACTTACAGTATATCTGCATTAAAAGTAAATACAGAGGATTGTGTTTGTAAGTTGTTGCTGCTGCTGCTGCTGTGTTGTGGTGGTGAATAGTTTTTGTGTGTATGTGTTTTTTTTTTTAGGGAAACGAGAGGAGCTTCTGAACAAGTATAACTCTGCCCTCAGCGAACTGCCTCCCACGAAGTGAGTGCACGCGCACACACACACACACACACACGTGGCACACACTCGCAGGCTCACACACACACACACAGGCCACATTCTTCTCTGAGCCCGCAAGATGCCAATCTAACTTAGAAGTGGTGACCCAGCCTAACATGGCACTCGGTGAGACGGGCACAGTTTTGTTTGCACGTCGGTGGGGCTTCGAGGACAATCGCCAGTTGTGGGCCTTTTTTTTTTTTCTTTTCTTCTTCTTCTTCTTCTGTGGTTTGGTTTCTCCTGCTTGTGAAAGACGTGAGCGCCGGTGTTCACTTCCTGTCCCCCAGGTCCCAGGACGGCTTCAACATGCTGCTGCGGCGCCACGGATCGGGGTCCAAACGCAACTCCCTGCTGCGCTGGTGCCAGAACCGCACCGTGGGATACAAGGTGACTGCCGCCGCCGCGGGGGGGGGGGGGGGGTTTAGCTTGAGTTTTAAAGTGAACTCTGGATGTAATGTTCTTTTATTTTGTTAATCCATGTATTGATGGGCTCCACTCCAGTGGCCTGTCCAGACTGATTTAGTAAGAGGGGGTGTGCAGGAGAGGCTCAAAATAACAGGGGGGTGGGGGGGGGGGGGGGGGGGGGGCGGGGAGAGCCCCAGACCATACAACGCTGGGCATTTGCAGTGCAGTGTGCAGAATGTATACTTCACACACTCGCATGCCGGCCGTCCATCTCTGCTGTACCTTTGTCTTGGATACTGCCCGTCTTCATGTCTAGATCCCGATTGACAATTTCACGT
>JAXIVH010000014.1:3395062-3425405 GCA_036785325.1 Urophycis tenuis | reverse complement strand
ACTGGCAGCGCGTGCTGAGCTACGTGGAGAGCATGTACCGGCACTTTGAGATGATGTGACCACAGCGGCCGCCCATCACACACCCACCCCACCGAACCCCCCCCACCCCGCCCCTCCCCACCGCCTGACATCAAAGGGGGCGGAGCCGCAGACATCCATACGGACGGACGAATGAATGTGTTCTCTCATCGACCGGTAACCCGACACTCCTCCCGAGAGTGGTGCCCCCGGGGCCACGCCCTCCGTCCTTGGGGGCGGGCCATTCGACGAGTAGGGTGGGGGGGGGGGGGGGCAGCTCCATTTGATCCCAGCGAGCCTTTTTCACAGAGGAGTCACTGCAGAACAAGCACGGGTGTCGCTCATAACTCTAATTAAAGGTCTGCTCCTTTTATTATTATTTTTTTTTATATATATACCATGGCAGGGGTATTGGACTCATCAGTGGTTGAGTCCACTACCGCCTCCCTGCAAAAGAAGCTGACCCATAATTAGTGTAATGAGGGACACCTGTGCCTCTACGCCTCCTGTGCGAAGGGATCTGTATGACCGGCGCCATCCGCGAGAACAGGCCTTGGGTTGTAGCGCCCCCTATCAGGGACAGAACGTTACGGTCGCGCGCTGGCGAGACGGTACCCCGCGTCACCACGGCGACGTGGGCTCGGCCAATCGGGCTTCGCCTTTTACCGCCGTGCCTTTTTAAACTGATGCGACCCCGCGTGGTGGCGGTGTGGTAGGACCACATCTGGTGGTTTTTCCCGCGCAGCCCCTCGTTTAACATGCACTTTTGTCCGCACTTTGTAGTTGCTTTCGCCTGCCGTCACAGTCGGGATGTGCTTCGTAATGTTGTCTAATAATAAAAAATGTCTATGAAATAATTGAGATATATATTTTTGGAAATCCCTGAAACCCCTTTTATAAAAAGTTTAAAAAAAAATAATTAAAAAAAATCAGTTTTTGGAGTTCAGTGGTTTCATATGGAAGCTGCACTCCATACCACAAACAGGCTATGATGGAAAAAACATTGTTGTATGCTTCCATGTTCTTAAATATATATTGGTACAACATTTTCTTCTATGGTGGCCGACGTACTGTATTGAAGAAGGGAAAAAAAAAAAAAACATTGCAAACCTTAACTTTTTGAAATAAAAAACTTTTTTTGTGAAAATAAAGTGATGCCAAAGAAATAAACACTGAATGAAATGAGCTTATTGTTTGTTTTCTTGTAACTCATATTATGTACCAAGAAGTTTAGATAAAATGTTTCACTTCATTTGCCGCTAACAGGAAAAGACGGGGGCTGTATGACCTGCCCTCTCAAGGCAGATCTCATTAGGGGCTCTCAAAAGACGTTGGCTTTGACAGGGCTTTATTGGCACATCTAACCCGGCCGGGAATTGAAATGATTGGATCAGTTGCTGACTTTTGCAGACTTTAAATAAAAAATGAAAAAGTCGAAGATGATGCAGATCTTTAAAGAGAAAAAAAAATGGATCACACAGTCATGGTACAATAGCCCCAGTTGGTAATGGATGTTGGTCAGACGCCATCAGGTTTGTATGCATAGAAGATCCTCCTCATAATTATGAGGAGGATGCCCCCTGATGGAGTAAAAACCCCCGGAATGCAGCAAAAACCTCCTCATCTCGCTGAGACTGCCTTTCCATACAAGCTGGCTGGTAGTTCGAATACAGGAAAGAGACTGATACCACTACTCCCAATAACCCCGTGATAAAACCCTTTTGACTGGGATATACCACCATCTGCAGGTTAGAAACAGTAAACGCATCACTTGCTCATCTCAACTTAGTGTTGAGCAGCATTTCAAACAAACTGAGCACCTTCCCCACTTGTCACTATGTGACAGAAGAGGTTGCGCCTGGTTCTTCCATGACCAGTGAGTGTTTTCGGAGTGTAATGGAGCTGATGTTTGTCTTGTCTTGTGCTTCAATGACAACAAAGACACTTGTGTCGGACAAAACACAGTGACAGTGTTTGGTGGGGGACGATGCTGCCTTCGTGTATACGTCGCGTATTGTATACCTCAGAGTAAAGTAAATGTCAGGACACCTGAGACCCAAGATCTTCCCAATAAGGATACATTGATGCCTATACACTTCCCAGTATTTAATGGGTTGTGGTCGGGGATTGTCATTATTCTATGAATGGGGCTGAAGAGACGCACGGCCCTGGGGGCCAAGGTATTGTGTGTGTGTGTGTGTGTGTGTGTGTGTGTGTGTGTGTGGGAAGGGACACAACAACGTCCAACTGAAACTCTTTGTGAGTGTGTGTGTGTGTGTGTGTGTGTGTGTGTGTGTGTGTGTGTGTGTGTGTGTGTGTGTGTGTGTGTGTGTGTGTGTGTGTGTTTTTTCTCTGTAATCCTTTCTCCCAATGGGATCCGCATTGGGTTTTGGGCCGCAGGGCGAGATAAGTAGTATATGCCAGGGTCCCGTGTGTCAGTAACCGTAGCACGACCGCATGTGAGGGAGTGCACGCCAGGTAACGTGAAATCTGCACCAGCCACTCGCTGTTCGAGTGGGTTACAGTTGGGTTGTTAGTTGCGTTCTGTTTTCGTTAGCTGTTGTTCGCCCAGAGAGACCAGCTATAGCGTGAGAGTGGGGAACATGGATGCATTTGGCGTCCTGGGTCTGTGGCTTGTGGGGTTTTTGTGTTTTTCGGGACCTGCTTCGCCTCAACTTACAACCAGGTAAATTGGGTATTACAATCATCTTGAAAGAAGAAAAGAAACATGTATCGTCTTGGTTATTTCTAACAAACAAATTCAAATTACAGCCTATATAGGCCTATATATTATCCTAATTATATTATTAATATCAGTATTATAGGCTACTCAGTATTATAATTAATAATATATTTATGACCATGTTTGTCCTTACATGCTACTGTGCCAAAACAGCACAGCTGAACAACTGTTAGGCCTATTTGAATCACAAATCATCATCCCAACAAGTGTGCACCCAATTCTTCACCATGTCTCACATCCCTACCCTGCAGCACCAGCACCAGTACCAGCACCAGGAAGCCACTGTATCTGGTCTCGGGTTCAGTGCTGTACGCTGCCAGAGCCACTAACTTATCCATCACCATCCTCACCGAGTCCCCCGTCACCGTGACGACCCGTCTGACGCAGGGCAACGCCAACCTCTCCAGTACAACTGTCACCATCGCTGGAGGTTGGTTGTAGTTGTAGTCTTCTTCCTGTCATTCGCCATCTATTTGCTGGGGTCCTTCGTTTTAGTCAAGGGGGCCTTTTTAATTTTTTTAAACATTTTTTTTTTAATCTTTCTAGGTTTCACTGGAATTATAACAATCCCTCCAGTAAGTATGTCTGTTTTGTATTCCTTTACTTGAATCACAGCATGCCTTAGAAAACAAATGACATTAAAGATGTAGAGATGGCTCATTAGTAGGGGTATTAGTGAGCATCCAGAGCCCACACGCATGCACACACACAGACACCTACCTCAATGTCCACTTCCATTCACGCAGTATATTTGACTCATTGCCGCTCCATGGCCACATGCTCCGTGCTCAGGTGGACGGGGCGGCGTCTTTCGACCTCAGCGGCCCGCTGAGGCTGACGCTGAGCGGCTACCAGGGAGAGCGTCTGATCTTCTCCAACTCCACCTGGATGAGCGTCAGCCGCGGGACCGTCTCCAGCTCGGTGCAGACGGACCGGGCGCGCTACCGCCCGGGGCAGACGGTGCGGATCCGGACCGCGTCCCTGCAGGTGGACAACCGGCCCTACAGGGGGCCGGTGGAGATCAGCGTCCGGGTGAGCGCGTCCTGCAGGTTTTTTACGTGAGCCTCGTTGTCGTCTTGACAGCGCGGACGACGGTACGGTACGGTTTGTGTGTGTGACGTTTTTGAACGGCGCGGGGTCTCTTTGTGGTGTATAGGAACCCGACGGGAACGTCGCCCAAAGGTGGGACGTCCAGGGGAGTTATCTGGGGATCGTCTCCAAGGAGTTCCCTCTGGCGCAGGGCTCAGCCCTCGGAGAGTGGGCCGTCGTGAGCACAGCAAACGTACGTGTGTCGCTTTGGGTGTCGTTATTGACCCATGTCCGTCGTAGGGGTTTGTCACAGGGGAAAGGCGTCCAGAAGGTTGTGTCGTTACCTCTCGAGGCCAGACATGTCATGCTCTTAAGTAAATGTAAAAGTAGTTAAGAACTTGACTGCACTGAGAAATAGCACATCGAAGTCTGAAACCATCCACAAACCTTCATATGAAAAAAAACATTTTCAGTAAGATAACGGTGAACGACAAAATCGTATTCACTTTGGAATGTCGTGGATTAAAAGTACATTCCACCCCAATACATCTTAAATAAGTCTATTATCCGGCCTATTACACAGCTACTTACTGAATAAATCAATAATTTGACACAAAATAATTTATTGATCTATACAGTAATTTAATTGTTTCCTCTAAAAATAACAACTATAAAATCACTTTTTGATATATATTTTGTGTCAAATTATTGTTTTATTGATTAAGTAGCCTTATAATAAGCATAAGGTGATTTGGCTAATATAACCACACACTAGATTAGAAACACTTTGATATTTGACTTCTATTCATATCTCAACAGGGACAAACCAACAAGAAGGTTTTCATGGTGGAAAACTCTGGTAACTTAACTTCTAGTATAGGTGCACTCATTGGTCATGACTATTACCCCGTGTTGAAGTTCTCTGTGCCCGGTCGTTGCAGACCCCCCACTGTTTGACCTGCTGCTGAGGACGGCACCGGAGATACTGGTGGGAGACGACATCTCAGGCACCATCAGAGCTCAGTCAGTCATACTTAGTGATCCCTATATTCACATTTCCCATTATGCATAATGACCCCAATGGCCTTTTGCCAGCTTCAATGAAGCGATCTGAACTTGATTTGGTGAGCTGGTTACATTTACATCGTTTAACAGTCGTTGTTTTTCTAGGCCTCTTGGTGGACAGACAATATACGGGGCTTTGTCTGTGACTGTCACCCGTAAGTCCTCCTTGAAAGCTCCTGACCAACCTCTCATAATCCATAAGGAGGTGAGCCCAAACAAATTCAATAATTGTCAACACATTTTTATTTATTATAATTGTGCAATAACTGTGCACAGGCATTTGTTTACTGAATGAATGGCAACAGTCCTGCAGTCTCCTCATATGCTGATATGCAGCCAGTGTACAGCAGTATGGCCCCGTCTGGGCTGTTGGTTTCAACCTGTGTTTCTGCAGCTCCACGGCACGGCGCAGTTTTTCTTCAGCAAATATCAACTTGCGAGCCATTATGTGCCCGGTGACGAGGACATCACACTGAACATCACTGCCTCTGTCACGGAAAACTCTACAGGTTTGTTGGCTGTGTGTCGACGTTTGTGTTCCTGAAATGAATAATGATCATAGTTAATCATCTTTAATATTGTGCTCAACATTTTGCTGTTGAAGCATAGTATTGTTTGAATACCTTGCCATCTTTATTTTTGAAAAAAACAACAACAGTATATTTGAAAAAAAAAAAAGTACATTGTTTTCTTTCTCACTTTCTGCTAAGACACCTTTACATCCAATGGCATTGACATATGATTTTCATAGTTGGTATTTTTTGCATCATGTAACTGGTGCTGGTTCCCCAGGAGTCACGGTGAAACGAGAGGTTGCGGTGGGCGTACTGCACAGCCCGCTCCGACTCCGCTTCAGGGATTACCCTGAAGTGCTGAAGCCCTCTCTAAGCTTCTCTGCCAAAGTAAGGCCCTCCCCTCGGTGAGAGTGGATACTGTTTAGTGTCTTCGGTTGAACTGCGCCACGAGTCGATTTTGACTGAACCGACATCCCTTCCTCGCGTTCCGCCCCCCCCGCGTCCCTCAGCTTGAAATCTCCAGGTTTGACGGCGTGCCTCTCAGCCCGCCTGTCCTGATGAACTCCGCGTCGGTGGTGGTGGTGCAGAAGTCCTCCGGCGCCGACGACCTAACGGAGACCACCTCTCTTCCTGTAGTGGGAGGTGGATTGGTCCTCATACGGTTTCCCTTGCAGGCCCACATCCAGGAGCTCATCATCAATGTACGTGTCACACGTGAATGGTGGTGAATAATGGTGAACACACAGCAACATGGTACAGATGTGGTCTTTATACCGTGCGTCACATCGACCATCAACGCATTATCGTAACACGTCGTGCTATATGATTGGCGTCTGCTTATTCTGAAGATGGGGCCTACTGGTTAGGGCTTCGGACTTGTAACCGGAGGGTTGCTGGTTCGAACTCCGACCAGTACGAACGGCTGAAGTGCCTGTGAGCAAGGCACCTAACCCCTCACTGCTCCCCGAGCGCCTCTGTTGGCAGCTCACTGCCTCGGGATATTAGTGTGCTTCACCTCATTGTGTACCTCACCATCACTGTGTGCTGAGTGTATTCCACTAATTCACGATTGGGTTAAATGCAGAGACCCAATTTCCCCCCACGGGATCAAGAGAGTAAAAAAAAGAAAGAAAAGGAAAAAAAAAGATACACCTAGGTCATTGTAAGGCGGGTTTTGCTTTGAGGAGATCTCACGTTTCTCATTTGCTGTGCTGCACGCAGGCTACGTTCATGTCAAGCAAGAAGACTTTGAGGCTCTTGTCGAGGTTCCCCTCCGCCAGTGACTCGTATGTTCAGATCAAGCCTTCCAGCTTCCTGCCCGCACTGGTACATTGAATCACAGTTCACTTATACTGACACACTTATACACTTATAACCTTATGAATATACTAATAAGACGCTAAAGGCCCTTTTTATTGCACACCGTTTCCATTACTCCAGATCGGATCGCCTCATGAAATGATCATGGAGGCTACTTTCCAACTGGCTGAACTTCACTATGTGGTACGTTTGCTGAGCTTATTTGAACTATTGTAATGCTAATATTGGTATTTAATACTATTTGCATTACATTTGATGAAACCAATCTTGGATACTTGGCATGGGGGGTGTGTCTGTAGAGTTGGTGTTTTGATCGCTCCTTGTACAACTTGGCACTTAGTCAGAGATGTTGTACACTAGCAATGGTTAATCTAGCAATTGAAATGCTTGAAACTTGTTCTGGTGACTTTGTTTCTGTAATAGCAGCAATGAAATGTTTCACCTTATGACAAATGTACTCTTTGTAAGTCGCTTTGGATAAAAGCATCTGCTAAAAGTAAATGTAAATGTGGTGTTTATTATAGAATATGAGTAAGTAGGGCTGTGTCTACCTTTCACCTGCATTCCCGAGTCCCCTCTCTCCATACCGTTGTACTTCCAGGTCAGCTCTAGAGGTCAGGTGTTCACCGCGGGCACACTGGTAGCCTCCTCTTCCCTTTACCTGACTCCCATGATGTCCTGGTTCCCCGAGGTCTGTGTGACCGTCTACTGTGTCCTCCCGGACGGGGAGGTGGTCAGCGACTCGCTGCTCGTCGCCATCCAGCAGCCCAACCACGTAACTGCCCCCTTTACCCTGGCTCCTCCTCTCTTTGGTATAGACTCCTCCTCTTTACAATAGGCAACCCTTCTTTATGATAGCCCCCTCTCCTTTAATATAGACTCCTACTCTTTGCCATAGGCTCCTCCTCTTTACCATCCAATCCACCCCTTTATCATAGGCTCGTCCTAATTTGTCAGCGTCCTCCTCTTTATCATAGGCTCCTCTTCTTTACAATAGCCTCCCCTTCTTTATCATAGGCCACTCCCCTTTAATAATATACACTCCTTCCCTTTATCATAGGCCCCTCCTCTTTACCATCCAATCCTCTTTATCATAGGTTCCTCCTCATTACAACAGGCTCCTGATCTTTATCATGGGCTCTTCTGCTGTGTGTGTGTGTGTGTGTGTGTGTGTGTGTGTGTGTATGTGTGCGCGTGTGCGTGCGTGTGCATGCGTGTGTGTGTGAATGACTCAACAGGTGTCTCTGAAGTGGAACGAGGAGTGGCTGAGGCCAGGGGACCAGGCGTCCCTCACTGTGACCCTGCAGGACCCCAGGTCCCAGGTGCTGATCCTGGTCACCGGGGGCGCCCCGGAGGCCCAGCTGCCCCTGGAGGACTGGCGCTCCAACAGGGAAACGGTAGCGCATGTCCACTCAGTGTCATGATCTTTATGTTGCACTATAACAACATTACTATATCACAGTATCTTATGGCCAATGTAATGTACAGAGCTCACAGTAAGCCGAGTCTCTGTCACCTTTTCTCATCTACTGTTATATTTTATATATTGTTTTATAGTTTATATACCATAAACTGGTATAGCATCATACAGGTATCGGTGTTTATCGTGTCCTTTAAGCAGAACTCTAAATAACAATGTAGATGCTACTCTTTACTCAATTTGCCCCCTTAGGTATTTTACTTTAGATACAGAGCAAGGTACATGTTTTCTAAGAGCAGGTTTTGAAATACGCCAGCCTACAGTAAACTGTTGTGACTGTCAGCAAAATAAAGAAAAAAATCACGATGAAAAAAACTGATTATTCATTTTACCTCACCATAGCTTTGTGAAGTCAACCACTAGTTGAGTGTGATGATGAAAAGGTACTAATTCACTTCAGGTTAAAGCGTTGGCTTCATGACCAGAGGGACATCAACCCACATTGCACTCGTATCACAGTATCATCCTCAGGCACTGCTCTACGTACTGTACACCACAGATTCCTCTCGCCGTCCTCGGTTGACGTTGTTACTTCTATTCGAGGGGTGGTGATCACACCCCAGACAGTGTTACCAGTCACTATCCTCCAGCGAAACTGGTGGAACTGGAAGTAAAATATCCGCGTGCCATTGTTCCCAGGTGACCCCTTTTTTTGAAGAAGAAGTTGTAACTTTAGTCTCTGGGGCATCGCGTACGCGTACGTGTTTGTGTGTTTTTGACCCGGGGGTTTCTGCTGTTAAAGACCGAGGCTGAGGAGGCTTTGGGTGTGGAGGGTTCAATGGAAACCAGGCAGGCTACACCGTCTGGGCTGAAGGGGGCGGCGGTGGGGAGGGGGGGGGGGGGGGGGTTTGGCGAGAAGGATGTTTACCCCTGTAATTATCCGTGGCGCTCCATTGTGTGTGTTTGATTGTTGAATAGCGAGTGGTGAAACTGAGACCCTCTCTATCTCACATCACTTGGCAAGCACAAGCGCCCGGCCTTTATATCTCATCGGTGGGGATATCGTGTGTCATAATCTGAGTCAAAAAGCTGGCTCGCTCGTGGTCAGGGTTGTAGTGGTCTCAGGTTCCAGGCGCAATGCTTCCGACTGTAACCCCCCCCCCCCAAAAAATAACAAAACAAAACATGCTAACCGCTAAACAACTGTCTCGCTGGGCGTGTTGTGTTGTGTTCCCCCAGGAGTGCAACGTCGTGGTGTTGAGCGATGGCCGAATACTTGGAGCTGGGGGGCCGGCGGGACAGGTGGAAACGGGTGGGACGGTAGTTTCCTATTCATTCACTGCACTCCCTTCAGTTGATCTTCCCTGTTGAAACTTTCTTTGTGTTCTTTGCCGCCCTCTAGTGGACAACTTGTATATTTGTGTATCACGACTCGACCGTCTATGGTTATGTCGTTACACACTCGTATCGGGATGCAACTGTATCTCTAACCAGATGCTCTCTCTTGCTGCTGCCAATTCAAGGAGGGGGAGAGTCATCCCAGAGGAGAGGAGAGCAGTGGAGCCACTGGACTGATCAGGGGTCTCCAGTGACATGGCTGTATCTGAGCACTAACGTTAGGTGAGTGGACTGACGCTGTGCTTGCTTGCCTTGTCCGTTCTATTCAATCATCCATTTACTTTTTTTGTTTTTGATACATTTGTATAAATCTATCCTCCTGGTTATTTAACTGATTCCAGAAGCAATTGATACCTCAAATGGTATCAATTGCACCATTGGTATCAATGGTATCAAATGCTTGAGACTTGTTCTGGTGTGTTCTGGCAGCAATGAAATGTTTCACCTTCTTATGACAAATGTACTCTTTGTAAGTTTACAAAGCATTGGATTAAAGCGTCTGCTTAATGCCCTAATTGTAAATGTAAATGTAAATGTAAATGTAAATGGTGTTAACGTAAGCCCCCAGCGTGTGTCACACTCAAACACTTGACTTGTGTGCTCTCTGCCTCCCCTCACCAGCGGCACCACATGGGTCAGCCCGTCCTTCACCGTCCCCGACGCCGTCCACTCCTGGAGAGTGGAGGCGCTGGCCATGTCCGACCGCCTGGGCCTGGGTTTCTCGCGGTCCCTCGCCGCCGCGCCGCAGAGAGTCAGTGCATTCCCCCCCCACCGCCATGTGTGTTGTCTCTCTTGCAATGATAATGTCAATAAGCCCGGTTGCTGCAGTTCTGTGACGGTGTCGTCGCCGCCGCCGTCGTCCCACAGTTGGCGGTGTCGCAGGGCGACCTCCGCCTTTCCGTGGACCTCCCGGACAGCGTGGTCAGAGGGGAGGAGATCGTCCTGGAGATGACCGTCTTCAACCGGCTGCAGTGGGACGTAGAGGTACACAAATGGCACACCGGAATAGCCTGGGATAAAGAGGGAATTTAGCAGACGCTTTTGTCCAAAGCGACTTACAATCAGTACATTTGAGGAGTTCGACATGTGGACAGTTGGAGGAGGAGGGGGGATCAAGGGGATCGAACTGCCGACCCTACGGTTAGTGGACGACCCGCTCTGTCCACCCGCTCTACCCACTGAGCTACTGCCGCCCCCGTAAGATAAGGATAAGAATAGAGGGGAGGGGGGGGGGGGGGGGGGGGATGGGATTGTGATTGTTCTGGCAATTTTCTCCTGTGGTGATGGAAACGTCACGCTCCCACTGTTTTCGAACGCGTGCTGTGAAACAATGGCCGACTGCAACATCAACTCTGTTGGATCCCTGACGTCCTTTTTTTTTTTTTTTTTTTCCGAGAAGGGGCCGATGGATTTCTCTATTTGGTCCCCACTCTCTCCCCGCTAAGTGTTATGATAGGTAATACTTGGAATCGGTTTTTATGATTCAGTGGATGAGGATTTCATTTGTGTGTGCTGCACAGATCACAAAAAGGCCCCTGCGCTGCCCGTAACCTCGCTGCTTTATCATCTGCTGTCATCGTTCCATCGTTGGTTTTCCTTCTCCCTTTGCCATTCATTTTATTCTAATCTATTTTTTTCTTGTTCACGTTCTATCCCTCTTCTCTCTCTCTCTGTCTGTCTGTCTGTCTGTCTGTCTGTCTCTCTCTCTCTCTCTCTCTCTCTCCCCCATGGGTCGGCCCGCTCACCACAGGTCATGCTGCTGGTGGAGCACAGCGAGGCCTTTGAGTTCGTCCTCGCCCTGGACGGGGACCTCTCTGTGGCCAACGTGCGGAGAGTGACGGTGGGGAGCCGGGCCAGCGTCTCGGCCCTCTTCCCCATCAGGCCCACGGCCCTGGGCCAGGTGGAAGTGTCGGCCGCCATCTTGTCTGCGGAATCGTCGGAGCGGCTGGTGCACACGGTGCTGGTGAAGGTGTCGTGTGTCTCCGGGAGGAGCGTTTTATTGGATAACGACGGGGGCTGGGGGTGGGGGGGGGGGGGGATGTGTTCAGAGCGCTGTTCAGCGGGGTGGAGATGGAGAACATGCAGTTTTCTCTTTGGAAGAAAGCCGTGCTTTACTTGCCTTTGGGGGGGGCCCTACAATGAGCCCAGTTTGGTTGCACATGTGAATAAGAATAGAACTGCAATGGCATGGATAGCTTCCACAACTTTCCACAAACAGATTTTTTTTAAGAATTGGGGGAAAAGAAAGATTTCTCATTTGTATCATACATGTATTATGTATTATACATAATGTTTTTTTCACTATGACTTGAGGGACGTGGCATGATGACCACAAAGCCGCACTACATTCACTGGACCACTAACTATGGGTCCCTCAAGTTCCCCTTAGCTTCCCTTTGTGTGTACCTTTAACATTGCACACACAGGGCCCCTGTGCTCCTTTGGAAAAATAAAGTCATGCTCAGGCCCCTCCAGTTGAAATGGCCTCCGACCGCGCCTGCGGAGAGCGCCGCCCAAGCGTCGCCCAGCTCAACCCAGCGCCACGCGTCTCACTGACCGCTCCTGTGTCGCCCCCCCGACAGCCGGAGGGCGTGCCGCGCTCCGTCTCCCAGACGCTCTTCCTGGAGCTGGCGCCGGAGGAGAGCAGCAACACCAGGTCCTGCTCCTTCTCCTTCCCCCCCGACGTGGTGCCGGGCAGCCAGAGGGTCTATGTGGCGGTGGCTGGTACGTGGCACCGTTACCCCTTCCTGCCTCCCCCCTGCTCCCCCCCTCGACCTCCCTGCCGCCTCCACCCCGCTTCCCCTAGCCCAGTTCCGCTGCCCTCGGCGGTTCTGCTGGAGTGGGTCGTCCATGTTTTTTTTGTATACGTTTTTTTGTGTGACTCGGGGACATGAGCGAGATGGGGGGGCCACGCGTTTTCAATCAGCGCCGGAGACGAGACGAGACGGGCCCGGTGGGGTTCAGGCGCGCGGTCGGAGCCGGAGCTGCTCCGAAGGGCATCGGGATTATTAGAGAGAGAGAGATATCTAAATAAAGAACGTTTATGGAGGGAGTGGGGGGGTTCGATTGGAACCAGCTGCCTTGGGTGGGCGCGTTTTTTGGCGTCTCGCCACTCGGGCCGCCACCGGTCTGCTGCTGCTGTGATGGGCTCGGAGGGAGGGCGAGGTCGTCTGGCGTTAGCGCCACTCAGAGACGTCGCGCCAGTGCTCTAAATCAAAACTGTTTTATGTCCCCGGGCTTCTGCTGGTGTCGAGCGCGGTTCACTCGTTGATTCCTCTTCCCCCTGCCTTACTTTAATTATTTTAACGTTGAATCTGTCAATTAATTTTTTGGGGTAGCCGCGGCCTACTGGTTAGGGCTTCGGATTTGTAACCGGTGGGTTGCCGGTTCGAACCCCGACCAGTACGAACGGCTGAAGTGCCTGTGAGCAAGGCACCTAACCCCTCACTGCTGCCCGAGCGCCGCTGTTGGCAGCTCACTGCCTCGGGATTAGTGTGCTTCACCTCACTGTGTGCCTCACCATCACTGTGTGCTGAGTGTATTTCCACTAATTCACGATTGGGTTAAATGCAGAGACCAAATTTCCCTCACGGGATCAAAAGAGTAATTCTTCTTCTTCTTCTTCTTCTTTCCCCGAATTGCTAGCCACGGACGTTGTTTTTGGTGTACAGAGCTTTAACGCTTGTGTCCAAAAAAAACGTGTTTACCCTACCGGTGTTGATAAGCTACAGGGGAAGTCCTGCGGCTGTCGGGTTGTGTTATGAGTAATAATGCTGGAAGGGTCCTCCCGTCGTCTCCTCGCCATGCCTCGCCCCTCCCCCGACGTCTGGTTGCTGCGCTGTCTCTCCCCCACGGCTGGGTTCTCCGCTGGGCCCGCTTTCAAACACAACGCCCAGACTGGAGTGGAGAGACGGCGGCGGCGGCGGCGAAGGGCCCCCCAAACCATACAGATAAATCCTGAACACATCCCTAACCTCCCCGAAACGTCCCAATTTCATGCATTTTTCTCCTCGGTCGGTCTGAAAGCGTCGACACGGCTCGCCCCTTTTTGCTTCAAGATGTTTTTTTTTTTTTTTTTTTACACATGTGCATAGCTGTGGCTTCTTATTATTATCGTTTTGCATCCAGATGGTCTTTTATTTATACATTTGACTTTTATGGGCTCTACTATATCTTCTTGCGTGACCATTTGAACACTCTCCTCTCCTCTCCTCTCCACCCCCACTCTCACCCACACCCTTCCATCCTTCCATGTTGGAACGGGCCTCGTCCAATACATTTCATTGTACAGTAACTATACAGTAACTGTGACTGTAAGTGATGCTGCACATTTGATAATAAAGGACTTGAATCTTGACCCTTGAATCTTGAATCACCCCACCCCGCCCCCTCTGCAGGGGACATCCTGGCCCTGTCCATAGGGGGTCTGGAGTCCCTGGTGGACCTGCCCCAGGGCTGTGGGGAGCAGTCAATGGTGCCCTTCGCGCCCAGCGTCTCCATACTCAAGTACCTGGACTTCCTGGACAACGCCGAGATCAGGTCCAGGGCGCTCGCCATCCTGGCCGAAGGTACACACGCACACACACACACACACGCACACACACGCGCACACACACACACACAGGCACACGCATACACGCACATGCATACACGCACATGCACACACATACACACACACACATACACACACGTACACGCACACGCACACTCACACACACACACGCACACGCACACAGACACACACACACACACACACACATACACACACACACACACATACACACACATACACACACGCACACGCAGACTCACACACACACACACACACACACACGCATACACGCACACACACACACGCACACGCACACTCACACACGCACACGCACACGCACACAGACACACACACACACACATACGCACACGCACACACATACACACACATACGCACACGCACACTCACACACACACACACACACACACACACACATACGCACACGCACACTCACACACGCACACGCACACGCACACAGACACACACACTCACACACACACACACACAGACACACACACACGCACTACATGTATATTATTGATGTTGTATATTAGTTGATGCTCATTGTTCTGACATCCATACGCTTGCTATCAGTATAAGGTTGGTGGGGTCAGTGTAGAGGCATATGGAATGCATGGCGCATGATTCAGATGTTCCTCTGTGACAAGGCTACCAGAACGAACTGTCCTACCAGCGAGACGACGGCTCCTTCAGTGCCTTCGGGGTCCGAGACTCGTCAGGCAGCACATGGTTGGTTCCCCGCCAGATGCTTTTTTTTTTTAGATCACAAAATGTATTATTTTTTTTATTTTTGTATCTTGCACAGTTGTCCTTTTGTTTGTTCTTGTGGGCACCGCCACAAAATACACCGCAAGAAAGAGATTCCTTGGATGTGGAAAGCTTTTCTTGGCGAAAACTCAATAAAAATGAACCGGCTGTCCTGTATTCTGATTCATGTATTGTGTACAGATAGATACAGTGAATCTCCCATGTCTCATCTCTCTCCCCCCCCCCCCCCCCCCCCCCCCTCTCTCTCTCTCTCTCTCTCTCTCTCTCTCTCTCTCTCTCTCTCTCTCTCTCTCTCTCTCACACTCTTTCTCTCTTTCGCTCTTTCTCACTCTCTCTCTCTTTCTCACTTTCTCTCGCTCTCTCTTGCTCTGTCTCTCTCTCTCACTCTCTCTCTCTCTCTCTCTCTCTCTCTCTCTCTCTCTCTCTCTCTCTCTCTCTCTCTCTTTCACTCACTCTCTCTCACTATATCTCTCTCACTCTCTCTCACTATATCTCTATCTCACTCTCTCACTCTATCTCTTTCTCACTCTTGCTCTCTCTGTCTCTCTCTCACTCTTTCTTTCACTCTCTCACTCTATCTCTTTCTCACTCTCTCACTCTGTCTTGCTCTCTCTCTCTCTCGCTCTCTCTCCCTCCCCCCCTTGCTCCCGGTAGGCTGACAGCGTTCGTGCTGCGTAGCTTCCTGCAGGCCCAGCCCTACATGTCGGTGAACCAGGGCGTGGCGTCGCGGGCCGCCGACTGGCTGGTCGCGCAGCAGGGGCCCGCGGGGGACTTTGCGGAGGCCGGGCGCGTCATGCACACGGAGATGAGGCGTTGCCGGGAGGACTGCCCCGCGGCGCTCACCGCCTTCGCGCTGATGGCGCTGCTGGAGGACGAGATGTACGCGGTCAGTGTCAGAGGACGGGGGGATTTAGATGGTAGATGGGAGGAAGTCGACCCATATTAACATCAGAGACAATATCGAAAGTTTAAATAAAGTTATAAAAGCATAAATACCCATCCCATGTACTTTGTGTATTTTGCGTCTCCTTCTGTGATTGACAACACACTGTGTTGTTGAGTTTCCTCCCCTTGCCTGCTAAACACCTCTCCCTGCCCCCCCCCCCACCATCTCCTCTTCCGTGTAGGTCAGGTACGAAACCAATGTAGCCCGGGCCGTGGCCTACCTGGAGACCACGGTCCTGGCCACCACCGGTAACTACACCCTGTGCATGATGGGGTACGCCCTGGCCCTGGCCAACCGGCTGGAGGCCCGCAGCGTCCTGGCTGAGCTGAGGCGGCGCGCCAACTACTTAGGTAAAGTTGTTGCTCACTGTTGCTCTGGGCTGTAATGCTATCGACGGGCTGTCGACGACGTGTGGCTTTGACGTCCTCCTCCGGGACGATGAAACCCAGGATGTGGGCTGATTTAGGTCAGCATTGTGGCTCTTTTTTGTCAGCAGTGCGGCTCTTTGTTTCTCGGGCTTCATTCACGAGATTTGTGATGGAGATGACCTCGCCGAAAATGGCGTGGCATTTAAATGAATTGGAATTAAAACATTCAAAATGTAATGGATCTTGGAGAGAAAAGGTTAAACTAAAATCAAAATGTTAATATACACTTGTAGATGTTTCATTATTTTCCCACCAGGTGTGATGTTGATCAGCCGGAACTAGCCATATACACCCTAAATCTAGTGACATCACAAGACAGACTGCCCACCCAGATGGATAGACCAGCCTACCAGTTGGTAAAATCCACTTGGATAAACTGGGACGCCGAGCAGCTACTAATCATCTACAAATATAGGTTGTGGTTGAGTTAGTGATTCGTGACATCATGACATAACATAACATGTTAACACGTCTTTTGTCCCCCGTTGGGTCACCTCTTTTCCAGAGGGAGAGAGGTGGATCTCGCCTGAGGCGCCGCCGCGGCCAGAGTGGGACTGGCGGGTTCGCTCGGCGGAGGTGGAGATGGTCTCCTACGTGCTGATGGCCCTCTTCAAGAAGGGCAGCCTGTCGGAGGGCTTCCCTCTGATGAGGTGGCTGAGCCAGCAGAGGAGCCACCTGGGGGGCTACGGCAGCACTCAGGTGGGGCCGACTCTAGTGTTGAGTACTGAGAAACGAAGGGACACGAATGGAGACACGAGTCTTCCAAAAATGTTGGATTGGTCAAGTTTGTGTTAGTGCTTATTTCTGCTGAGTGAATAGTGTGACCAGATAGCGTTTAGTGTGAACGGTCTAGCAGCTTCCCTTCTGTTTGCCGTCAGATTCACACGGTTGCAGCCAGGCCATTGGTCCATCGCGCTGTCCGTTCTGCCCTCCCGTCTCTCGTCAGCACCAATCCATCCAATCACGGCGCTAGCGCCACCCAAACGGGCCTGCCCAAACCTTAAGGGTCTTCCTCCAGAGTCTAGTAGACTCTCAAGAGAGTCTGGAAATTTGGGGCTCAACTCAGTGAGCAACGTCACACACGTCGCTCACACACTAAGCGTTCCTCCGCTCCTTCCATCAGGACACGGCGGTGGCCATCCAGGCGCTGGCCCCCTACGCTGCCTTGATCGGGCCTCACGCCATCAACCTGAACATCCAGCTGTCTGCCTCGAGCATGAAGGGCGTGTCCCACTTCACCATAAACTCCACCAACTACCAGTTGTATGACAGCACGGAGGTAGTGACCGCACTCTGGACGATTTATCTGGATGCTGCATGATGTTGTTTTTGTTAGTGTGACTCCACTCATCATCGTTCTTTGTGGTTTCAGATTGATGCCGACCGGAACGTATCCATCGATGTCTATATGGAGGGCAGAGGATTTGCCCATGTTCAGGTACTCCATCGCAGTTGGTCCATGGAGTAGCCCTGTGGGAATAAGTCAAACACAGCAAATACATACAAAAACCTTATGCTGCAGCAAAACTCTCTAGTACACCACTTTAAACTTCAGAACCGTTTAGTTTTCCTTGCGTCCAGCCTCCTCCAGTCTTCCCACCACATCTTAATGGGTGGTTTGGACTCTGCTGAAAATTGCAAATTGATCTCTGCAGCTGCACACGATGGTCCTTTCCAAGCACAATGGGCTGCATTGTGAAGGCTCAGGCAAAAATAAGACATCAATATGAATGGAGCACGGAACGATTTCATTCTGCAATTAGCCTCTGGAACGGCCGCCTCGGTTCGGTCCTGGTTGCGTTTAGCGCGTCGAGATGGTTATCACGCGTGGTGTCGACCTTCTCCTCCGTCGCTGATTGTGATGTCCATCTGGTGTCGTGCGTTTGGTCCGTTTCATCTTGAATCTGGGAAACTGGACTTGCCTCGCATCAGGTCAAACAATAGAGCAACACGAGACAATAACAGCGAGTACATATGCATACATAGCACACTTGTATGCTAGCAATGGTTAATCTAGCAATTGAAATGCTTGAAACTTGTTCTGGTGACTTTCTCACTGTATGAGCAGCAATGAAATGTTCCACCTTCTTATGACAAATGCACTCTTTATAAGTCACTTTGGATAAAAGCGTCTGCCAAATGCCCCTACATGTCAATGTAAATGTACATATCGTGGGTTTGTGCGTCCTCCATTTTCCTTGCTGTCTTCTCACTGTGTGAACGGCGTCCAGATGAACGTCTTCTACAACGTCCGGAGCGAGTCAGGGCGGCCCGCGGGGAAGCCGGCGGCCGCGGCGGACGCCTTCTCCCTGGATGTGGAGGTTCTGGACGACCCGAGTGACCCGGACCACATGGTGTTGTCCATATGCACCGGGTGAGTCGCTCTGGCCGTGCAAAACATCTCGTCTGGCCACTCGAGTACACTGGTGTACACACGGCTTTTTTTTGGAAGCTGCGTGGAATAACATAAGATTAATCCCAGGTGGGAAATAAGCCCTTTGTTTTGGCTTTTGCCTTCAATCTTCAGCATCTGAAAAATGTTGATTTGATGTCTGAAGACGTCAAATTGTGAACGTATGGGCCAGACCAGACTCGTTTTTTTAATCCATTCATCTTCTCACTGATTGGACGCTCTGACGACCATGGCAGATAGGAGGATGCTGTCCAGGTTACGGTCTATCATGGACAATGCCTCTCACCCTCTCTGTTCCACCCTGGCTCAGCGGAGGAGTACCTTCAGCAGTAGACTCCTCTCACCGAGATGCACCACAGAGCGACATAGGAAATCATTCCTGCCTGTGGTTATCAAACTGTACAATTTGTCACTATCATCCTAGTTTCCGCTTCATAACAGGTTATTCACATGCATAACTGGTCATTTCACTACATAACTGGTCATCTCACTGCATAACTGGTCATTTTTGCCACTACAAAATCAGACATGCTACATCTATGCTATTACCTCTATAGTGTATGCCTGGATGTATACGTACATTTATGTATATTTTTATATTTGTTCATATATATTTTTTGTATATTGTTTACATAGGTTTATATTATATATTTATATATTCTCTCTACTATACATAGAGTGTCTGTCTCTTCATGAAAGTATGTCCGTCTGTCTGTCTGTCTTTCTGTCTGTCTGTCTGTCAGTCTGCTGGGGGTTGACGGGGTGAATCAGACGGGCATGGTCCTGGTAGACGTGCATCTTCTCAGCGGGGTCATCCTGGCCCCCGAGGCCGTGGCCCCCGTGGACCCCATCAGGAAGGTGGAGACCCCCCCGGGCAGGGTGGTCCTCTACCTGGACTCGGTGAGCCGCCAACCTTCTTCATTTTCTCTCCGGGGGGTCACCGTGTCTACTCTAGCCACAGCCTCGGGAGTTTCATGAAAAATTCTATGATTAGCTCTGCGATATTAACAGTAACCTCCATGGTAAACTCCATCTCGTATTGCAACAAAGAATAAACAAGAGAATGAAAAACAAAGTGAAAAAAGTACTTTTATCTTTACTTTTTTTTATTTTTTAACTTTTTCTACTTTTATTTTTTTAATATGAAAGAGCAAGTGAAACCAAACATTTATGTTTTTGTTTTAAACGTGGTAATATACCATATGATCATCAACATGGTAATCTATGCCATTTTGTCACTGTTACTAAATTAACACAATCATTTGGGAAAAAAAAAGGGTAAAATCCTATGTTCCAAAAAAAAAAAACGATGTGAAAGTTCCACTCTGCTGCCAGTTCACAGTCCACTCTGCTGCAAGTTCACAGTGCCTTTTCCGAGGTGCTGCAAAATGCTTTAAAGGCACCAGGATAATGTAGGATGTGTACTGATGTACATGTGTGATCCGTACAGCTCACGTTGGTGGAGGTGTGCATCGGTCTGCCGCTGATCAGACGCCACAAGGTGGCGCGCGTGCAGGATGCCACGGTGCACGTGTATGACTACTATGAGCCCGGTAAGTCAACAAACTCACTTCCTGTTTACTTCCTGTTCACTGCAATACTGGTGCGGATTAACAGAACGCAATTAGAAATACATCTGGATCGCTGGTTGAATCCCTTGAATTTACTGTAGTGTACAGCACACTTCAATGTAAGACTTGCCAAGGAAGTGCCGTGCAATTACACGCCATTTGCCATATATTTATCATTTAATTATAACTGCATTGAGCCGAGTTGATTTCAATCAGGGTCACTTTTGTATTCACTAATATCACATTCATAACAGAGTTATGCACTTTTATTCAGCGGTATGGTTTGGTACTGGGAAAATCTTCTTCCTTGTCGCTTTTAAAAGCGTGTTCTGGCCCACAGGGCGAGGGGCGATGAGGACATACAACTCTGCACTCATGCAGGCCATGGACTCCTGCGGCTTCTGTGGTAGGGACTGCAGTCATTGTCACGCTGGGTTCTCTATCATTGGCTCTTCCACCACTTCGTTGCATTCTGTCCCCAGCGCCACCTACAGCATGGGCTGTCTATTTGCTGTAATGGCGTTGATATTTGCCAAGACTTGACTTACAGTATGTGATTTATGTGAATGTTTGTATTTTTCTACTTAATCAGGTTGTAATTACAATTATTATAAAGTAATACATTTTTTGTAGTTTTCGTTTTGTATTTTTAACCACGTGTGTCTGGTGCAATATGTAAAACCAGCAGAATAATTTCTCCAAAAGCCTATCTTGCTCTAAATGTGGTGCTTCCATTGTTGAGCAACAGTGTGAAATGTCGTGAGTCGAAAGCTAAGTGTCTACGCTCAGACTCATATTCATGCTAACTATGTACATAATAAAGGAATGATTTATCGAACGTCATGTCCGACGATTGTTTATCCTCTGTATATGTATGCGTGTGCTCTGTGTATGTAGGCACACACACACCACCTGTGTGTGTGTGCGTGTGTGTGTGTGTGTGTGTGTGTGTGTGTGTGCGCGCGCGCGCATGCCGTCTGCCTGTGGCCATGTGTGACTCCTATATTGGATACACATTTCCCCCCCCCCCCCCCACAAAGCAGGGGTTACCCCAAGCGTGGGCTGATGAATGCATAACACTTGTGCGTTCAGAGCCCTCTAAACAAAAATGGCGTCTTCAAAGGTGTGCCGTGCAAACACATCTGCTGCGTGATCCACGGACGCTAATTGAGTTTGACGCGGCCGACGTGTTGCGGTGTGCGTGCGCCAACTCCCAACGGTTTCGGTCAGCTGTGTTGAACGACCGGTCACCTTGCTTCTGTAAACCATCCAGCCGGCCGCTCTTTGCGTCAACACGTGCGCATACAGGCCTACACACATATGCATTACTTCAGGAATGCGGCGATTAACAAAAAAAAAGAAAGTCATGTTTTCCACTCTGATCGTGTTTAGTGGAGTTTACCTGTTAATAGTCTCGTTTGGTGAAACAATAACACCCATTATGTGAGCACCACAAGAAAGAGAGACAGGAGGGCATGGAGATACTGTGAGAAATGAGAGATAACTCCCACCCCCTTCATTTAATCTGTGTACAGTGCTCAGGTTCTGTAAATAAACATCTCAATATTGGATATATTTATCCAAGTCCAGCCGAGAGAGACGGCAAACCCGTTCACACGGCCATTTGTCTGCCTGTGTACACAACGCACGCTGTGTTTAAAGGCACCTCTGTTGTGACTCTGGTGTTGTGTAAACCACAGTGTGTGTGACTCTCACTGTGTCCTCCCTGTGGAAGTCGTCCCGGGGAACACGAGGACCACACAGCGGTCGGACCCGGCCGGCCAATCAAATCATTAAAGAAACATCGCACAGCTCCACAGTGACCTCACCTCAGCTCTCTCCCAGCGCCTATGGGGGAGTATACAACGTCCAGTAGGGTGCCAGCATATACACAGAGGTGCAACTCTATCGCTGGTGTGGTGGGGGGTGTGTAAACAAGTCTGACTGACTATGTCTGTTAGAGAGAGCGAGCTGTTCTGTGTCGGCCATCCAAACAATGAATGATACTCCCAGCTACTCCATAGCCACTAGGGCTCTATGAGTTTTATTTATATTTATCTCTATGAGTTTTATTTCAGACTAGATGTTATTGATAATTCAGCATCTGGCCAGTGAACAGGGCGACGGGAAAAGCCGCAAAGCGCTACAGTGCCACTTCAAGACACTAGATGGTGGACTTGACTTCCTTATGTGTTGGAAGCCTCAACTCTGATCCCAGCTGCAAGGGAAGCTGCCTATAGAATCACAGAGGCACATCAGGAAGTATTTACACGCTGTTTACACATCCGAGATTAAGTGATAAAGACTGATCAAACATAGATGTGTATCATCTATGTTGGTGCAATGCAACTCGGTCTGTCGCTGCTCAATGGGGAAACATAAAACTGGAGCTACCATGCACATTTTGATATGAATGAAGTGAAAAGTGACTAAATATCCAGTGCAATATTTTCTGTAACCATCTTATCTCAGTGTTCCCAGAGAGAGGGTTTAACCAAACGCCACCAAACTCCTGAGAACGGATTTTATATGATCTGAGCCCACTAACTGTGGGTCAAGCCAACCCCCCACCAAACGTCTACCCACCGATGATATCATGGTTCAGCAATGCTTGATGATGCTGTGGGTGTGTGTGTGTGTTTGTGTGTGTATGTGTGTATGTGTGTGTGTGTGTGTGTGTGTGTTAAAGAGAGGGGAGGGAGAGAGAAAGAGATGGAGAGAAAGAGAGAGAAAGAGAGAGAGAGGGGAGAAAGAGCGATGGGGAGATAGAGAGAGAGATGGAGAGAAAGAGAGCAAGAGGGGAGAGACAGAGAGAGATGGAGAGAAGGAGAGAGAGAGATGGAGAGAAAGAGATAGAGGGTGAGAGAGTGAGAGAGAGAGATGGAGAGAAAGAGAGAGAGAGATAGAGGGAGAGAGAGAGAGAGAGAGAGAGAGAGAGAGAGAGAGAGAGAGAGAGAGAGAGAGAGAGAGAGAGAAAGTACTTGTATCTACAGTATTAAGAAAGTGTGCATTGTCTTTTGTATTTTATCCAGAAGCCCATCATCTCACCGTTCATGGCCTTCATGAAGCCTAAAGGCTGTGACCGGCGCTCCACCCGTGACATTGTTGTTTATGTCGAATAGAAGAGTGCTTGTATCAAATAAGGGCCCTTGAGAACCACATGAAGTCATATGGACCCTTAATCATTTCAGTGCTGCGGCAGCGCGTGCGCCACCTCCTTAGCTCTTCTACGGGTCTGTCTCCTCTGCGCTGCTGCTCTGCGTTACGTTAAGGGTAGACACACTGCTGTGGACCAGATCACTCAGGACCTCCGTCAAGTATCTGTTGGGGATCTGCCTCTGGCAGGTTTGGGTTCAGGTCAAACAGAAGATGAGAGGGCTTTTTCACTGTCGATAGTTAAAGGAAATTACACGAGCACTGCTAAAGCCCTCACACTCACATAAATGTCCGATGTCTGTAACACTGATAATGCCTTGTGATGTCGATTGCCATATTATGGCATGTGAAGTCACGTGGGACAATTTCAACCAATGGGAAAGAGCCATGGTAATAGCGGTGTTAGATTATGCAGTGTATCTGTAGTCACGCTCCTTGTGGTTAACGGGGTTCACACTTTGCAATAAATGTCAAATGAAACGTTCCCTGCGAGGATTGGCTAACCCATAGAGTGAAAACAGAAATTATTTATTGTTTGTTAGCTAAAGTTTCCTGTTAAAACAGTGAAAATCCCCACCGGCTGTTTATCACTATTTATCGCTATTTATTGTTAGCTTGTATCATATTTCTTATGCTTCCCCTGCACATATAACACTTGCAGGCGAGAACAAAGATAAACGGCTCCACTATTATATTTGAACCATCTCTAGCGATTTTAAGCATGAAAGGACCACGCTACAACAAAGTAGCCTGTGTGTTTCCGAGGTGGCCAACAGTCAGAACCCAGCTGATCCAGCACCCCTACTGGGCCGTGTAGACTTTACAAATGTGGACTCATTACAACCAAATACCGAATGAATATGTATTATACATATAGACCCTAGTACAGATTACTTTCAGATGTCAAAGAAGGGCGGGAATGGGATTGCATGTGTGATGCATTAGGCTCTGATTCTCGGGGTCAGGATACTGCTTTATCTTCATCTTGGACTTATATCAATGTTACCATCCGTGCATATCTGAAAGTTATTTGAAGCATAAAAGAACACACATGCAAAAAAAAACAAAAAACGTCTTTATCACCAGTAATAGAAATTCCTTCGATCTGGTCATCTAGGGGTCCACCTTTATGTCCAGATGATGTGGAGGGCTGTGGATCTACAGGCAGTGGCTCTTGTCCACGCAGTGCAATGGGTTATTGAGATACAATAGTAAAACTAGGACTGCAAGCAGTCACAAAAGGTGTTCACAGCCCACGCACCGCCACCCGCAACAACCGTCTCTTTTTTCGAGATTCACAGGGGTACGGCTTTTCTGGTTCCCAAAAAACACACTCAGAAAACACACTCAAAACACTCGCGCACAGACACACACACTGGCATACACTCACACAAACACACAGCCACAGACACTCAAACACAGGGATACACAAACACACACACACACAGAACATTAGAAAGACACACATATCCATGCACACACACACACATTCATATAGACACACACACAAACACACACACACACACACACACACACACACACACACTCACACACATGTACACACAGACATAGACACGAACACATTCACCAACACAGTCAACGCTGTAATAGCTGCTGGCGTTTGTTTGTACATTTGCACCCTCTATAGGCGAAGTGGTTCATTACGCAAAGATGAATTACTATTATTTACACTGTGACCTCACAGAATGAGATATCAACACCAGATTTTGTACACATGTTTAAAGTGGCACCCTCTATAAACATGGCAAGTATTGCACTCCTCCTCTTTTCTGAAGCAGACTTGATGTCTATAGAATAATGTTTGCAAATTTGCATATTTCAAATTTGCCATAACTTGGCTTTTTTTACAGCAATCAAATCCCTTTTAAATGCTACATTAGACACATCAATAGATCATCCATATTGAAACCATGTGTTATTTGGTCCAGCGGTTACATAGAAGAAAATTTTGTACGTTTTGTAAAAAATTTCACTCTACATCCAGAAGGACATTATGTGTCTTGTGCACCTGTGTTATGAGGAAGAAATGTTTAAACATGTAAAATAAGGCATGTACACCAAGTTTTACAAATCATAAGGATTCTGGGAGGCGGGGCCGATCGTTTGAGTTTGACCACAATGGTGGCCAAATTTCAAAACTTATTACCAATCAATCAAATGATGGGCTCTCATTTTTACTCACCTCTCTTTCTGATATTGTGTTCTCTCCATTCTTCACCTCTTTTTTATTCTTTATTTTCATCCATCATATCCATCATATCCATCATATTTGTAGACGCCCACACTTTGACATCCTCAGTTTACTCACCTTTGTGGATTTTCACCTCCTTTTTTTTCTTTATTCTCTCCATCATTTTTCTATACC
This sequence comes from Urophycis tenuis, assembly GCA_036785325.1. Lineage (NCBI taxonomy): Eukaryota > Metazoa > Chordata > Actinopteri > Gadiformes > Phycidae > Urophycis > Urophycis tenuis. Next base: position 3,399,656 of record JAXIVH010000014.1, on the reverse strand, counting down.
TCCTTTTTGGGATTTTTTCATTCTCTTCATCAATTTTCTTTACCTTTTATTTTGTCATTTGTCCTTGACGAAATTTGAACACACAACCTTCTGATCTGAAGTTAAACACGCTGCCATTGTGCCACATGGTCTGAGGATGTTCAAATGAATATATATGAGGTCTCCACTTTGAACATCCTCAGACCATGTGGTGCAATGGTAGTGCGTCTGACTCCAAGTCAGAAGGCTGTGTTCAAATCACGGCAAGGACAAATCACAAAATAGAAGGTGAAGAAACATGATGGAGAGTGAAATAAAACCTAAAGAGGGACTATCAAAAAATGATGGAGAGACAAAAAAGAGAATAAAAAATCCAAAAAAAGGAGGCATATAAAATTTATGGAGTGAATAAAAGTCGGTGAAGGAAAATGATCAAAGGTCAACCTACACAGACAATGGTTTAGCTGCTGGCGTTTATTTGTAATTTTGCACCACTTCGCTGTTTATAGGTGAAGCCACAAATTATAGTGCCCCCTATGGGTGACACTGTCCCATGGGGGACCTGCTCTTCCCAGATATCTATTGGTTGGCCAAATTTCTAAACTTTTTACACATGCAATGCGGAGATATGGGCGCTCCAATTTAAAAATAATATCTTGTAGTGGACATAAGGACATAATTCACCATAATGTATGTTGATATGTATGTTGATACATATTTTTTGTTAATATGTATTTGCTCAGCTACCCTGTCTTTATACTTTGATCTGACGTGTGTTCCGCACGACATGTTAATGTGCTAGCTCATTCCAGTATTAGGGACGCAGTCTCTTTAATGATGCTGTGGTTGACATCACGGGCGGAGCCATGTTTGTAACGACCGGTCTTGAATAAAAAATAAATGTAACGGAATGGAACGGAATACATCTTCATCCACCATGACGCACACCGGGGGCGGCTACAGCCTCGTTGTGATGGCCCGTTCTGCATTTTGGAGACAGGGGAAAAACACTTTATGGTAGACATTGGCGGTAGGGCAGAACGCATTTCCGTGGACCGCCTTAAGCCGGCTCATCTGGATGTGGACAAACCTGTTGGGCTCGCCCAGCCTCCGAAACGGGGGCATTCTCCGGTTCGGCTCAAGTCCTCGAGGGTCGTGCCTAGGTTTTCCCCATACCACGAAAAATGACACGCCGTTGCGTTTTCGACGTGAGAAATCGCTCCTTCTCTTGTATCACGTTTTTCACACCGGTGACCCCGACGTTTGTCTGCTGGACGCATTTCGGAGGCACACCGAACGACTATGGCGACAAATGCTGTTTCTTTGAAACTCCCGGAGTTCTGCGAGTCGTTTGATTCTGCTTGGGTCGCGCAGACAGAGGCGCAGTTCACGTTGCGTGAAATTACCACGGATACCACCAAATACTACTCTGTAGTGTCAGCCCTCGGCAGCTCAACAGCGACAAGAGTGGTTAGTGTCCTGAAGTATCCCCCTGTGGAAAATAATTATACAGCACTCAAGGCTCACCTGTTCAAGACTTTTGAACTTTCTGATGCTGAGAGGGATTGCCAGCTATTTTAACTGCAAGGCTTGGGTGACAGCAAACCATCTGAACTTATAGACAGGATGTTGGATCTGCTTGGGGAGCACAAGCTTCTTGTGTCAACTCCCTTCTCAGGTACGGGCTGCTTTGGGCCACACTTCCATCATTGACTGCTGCACGCTGGCAGAGGAGGCTGACAGGTTTTTTCTTGGCTGTTCAGCACCCTAGCATGACTGCTGCTGCACTCCACCCTGCTTACGCCATTGCAACCAACTCGGCCGAAGCCTATCACACCGCCGCCCTGCTCCCTGGTGACTCAGCGCTCGCTGCAGTGGCTAAAGCTTCGCACCGGCAACGTTCTGACACAAGCCTGTGTTTTTACCACGCTAAATTCGGCTCCAGGGCCAAACAATGCCGATCACCAGGGGGACGGTGAACGCCAGGGCCGGCGCTCAGCAGTGGCCTTGAGTGTCGGCTGCACTGGCAGTTCATCCAGTACACCATCTCCCGGCGCCGTTTCCTGTGTGACACCGGCGCCCGAAGAGGAGCATTCTGCCTGCATTGGCACTGGACATCCTGGGGGACGGATTTGCCCCCCCCCCCCCCCGGAGGCTGCTAATGGCAGCCCCATACGCACTTATGGCACTCGACACATTGAACTGTGTTTTGGCGGTCAGCGGTTTAGCTGGGACTCTATCGCAGCCAAAGTGGCTGTCCCCCTCCTGTTTGCGGACTTTCTATGCGCTTATGGGCTGCTGGTGGATGTCAAAAACTGTTGCTTGATTGACGCCACCACGTTTTCTTCATACACCTGTGCTCTCAGTGGTGTGGACTCCATCAGACTGTCTAGCGTGCTCTCGCAGGCTGACGAGTTTCATCGCCTACTCGCAGATTTTCCAGTGCTCACACAACCCACCTTTTCGTCATCTTCGGCCAAGCATGGAGTGGAGCGCCACATCCCCACCACTGGTCTTCCTGTCTACGCCCGGGCGCGACGACTAGACCCAGCCAAGCTGGCCATTGCCTGAGCAGAGAACGCCTTGGCATCATCCGCCACTCCAGCAGCCCGTGGGCTTCGCCTCTTCACATGGTTCCCATGCCCGCCGGTGGGGGGTGCCCCTGCGGCGATTACCTAACTTAACGACGCTACGACACCAGATCACTATCCTGTGCCTCACATCCAGGATTTTTCATCACACCTGGCTGGCAATGTTATCATTTCTCAGGTGGACCTCATCCGTGGATACCACCAGGTTCCTGTTCAACAGCTTGATGTGCCCAAAACAGCGATGATCACCCCTTTTGGACTGTTGAAGTTCTTGAGGATGCCAAAACGCCACCCAGTCATTCGAGCGCCTCATGGACTCTGTGCTACCTGATCTGCCTTTCCTGTTTGTTTACCTGGACGACATCCTCTTGGCCAGTATCTCCAAAACCGAACAGCTGGCCCACCTGCGGATCCTCTTCGACAACTCTTATCCTCTTCAGACGCCCTCCGAAATAGGGGCATCCTCTGGTTCAGCTCAAGTCCTCGAGGGTGGCGCCTAGGTTTTCCCCACCCATTCACCCATTCACCACAATGTATGTTGATATGTATTTCCCTTTTTCAGCTACGCTGTTGTTACTTGATACTTTGATCTGACGTGCGTTCCGCACAACATGTTAATGTGTTAGCTCGTTCCAGTATTAGGGATGCTGTCTCTTTAATGATGCCGACCTGGCTTGTTGACATCATGGGCGGAGCCATGTTTGTAACGACCGGTCTTGAATGAAAAAAAATGACACGCCGTCGCGTTGTCGACGTGAGAAATCGCTTCTTCTCTTGTATCGCGATTTCCACAATCTAAACCCTAAGGGCTGGAATTCACTTGCTGCAGACAACGCGTATGTGTACGCATCATGGCTGCCACGTGTATTCTGCGACCGTTTGGTGCGTCGATCGTGCACGTCGTCGCAAGCAAACACCACGCGTCCGCAAGATGCAATACTGACAAGAAACTTGGGGACGATCGTGCGAATAAACACAGTGACCTCAAGGTCCGAGGGAAAGTTATTATGAGCATGGCAGAAAGTTTCGAGGAGAGACTGCCGGACCTAGTCCCCAATTTCCCACACCTGTATGACCACAGTCATTATATTCATAGCGATAAGCATGCATGTCAGACGAGCTCGCGACAGATCGTGTTGGTTACGTTTGTTGTTTATTTACATGAGCACGCAATACACGTGCTTTTGGATGATTTGTGGATCTGATATTACCGTGGTCTGCCCCAAGTGGAGATCTCCAATGTCATGCGCTTTGGCCGTGTAATGATGCAGCAAGTCTGCACACAGGACACAGCAGGTCGCATACGCTTAGGCTTGGTCTGAAGCAAGTGTATCAGCACCCTAAAGAAACAATAGGTATCCACAGATACTCTATGAATACCTAATGACAGTGTACTAGTATCTACACTGGCCAACCCAGCTTTAGAGGAGCCAGAGTGCTTTAGACAGGGCCAAGGGTGCTATAACTTATGACTATACCATACTGGTCACCCGTGTCAATGGGATCCTTCTCCTCTCGTTCCCCTGATATCTAAGGAATCGGGCGGAAATGAAGCGTGGAGATCACATGTCTGGCCGCAGAGCCGCTCCATGTCAGCCAGGCTTAAACAATCAGTCTGTGGGAAGAAGAGATAGGCTAGAAAAACAAAGTGCTTCTTGTGGGCTCTGTTGCAGCTGTCATCAGTGGGGAACAATCACACCACCGCCACCTCCCACCACCCAGCCTCACATACTGGGTGGTATCCTGATGCAGATGGTGCAATGACAGGAAGGAGAGCAAAACAACAACAGGCATGGAAGCAACACCGGAAAATGGCCCAAACTCTTCCAACTGATTTCCAAACGACTCACGCTCCCTAACCACCCTGTGGGACACGCTGATGTTGATGATGATGATGATGATGATGATGATGATGACAATGACGTGTCCGTCTGGCTGTCTGTTTGTCTGTCTGCCGGCTTGGGGGGGGTTGGTCCTACCTAGCGTCCGGGTGGGAGGGACGAGTCACTCTCCCGAACGTCCGT
>JAXIVH010000014.1:3387562-3390062 GCA_036785325.1 Urophycis tenuis | reverse complement strand
TAACCAAAATCTAATACACTCCATCCCGGCGGTTCCAGTGACGGCCAACGGCGGAGCAGATCCCGGCGGGCTGAGTAAGAATGCAGATAGATGGCCGGTGTCCATTACGATTTTATCACTTGTTCGGGATGGAAACGGTTGCTGCTCGGCGACGAGAACGCGCCCGGATAATGATGCATGGCGGTGGCAAGGGAGCTTTTCCTGGAACGCTCGCCCTCGGAGTTTTGGAACCGGCCGCCGGCGAATGGAACCAGGCGCAAAGACGCAGACGCACACCACACACACACACACACACACACACACTCACGGTTTTCAATGGAAACAAGGCGGGTTTTGGTGTGTGTATGGGGCGGTGTGGGGGTGGTGGGTGTCGGGCCGGTTTGTTAAGGTGGTTCAGTGAGGGAAGCCGCGGTTCTGTCGAAGCCGAGTCCGGCCGCCTCCTGCGGATTGATTGGTGGTAGTGTTGGTGATCCGTGACGGCCGGGCTGTGTAAACCCCACCCCGGTGGCAGGCTGCAGCACTCCGCTAGGCATATGTCATCGGCGCGTCCGCGGTTTGCGTGCGGGTCACTCGGCGGTGCATCCGTGCCGTGCCGAGACCCCCATACCCCCTACCCCCCCACTCACCCACACCCCACCGCGCTACGCTCTGCCGCAGCAGGGGCTGCCACAGGAGGGGGGCGGGGGGGGGGGGCCCTTGAACCTCTTGTCAGGAGGGCCATCTATCTACCTCTCCCTCACCCCCCCCCCCCCCCCCCCCTGAGACGGATTGCTCATGGGGATCGCCATGGGAACCGTTCCTGCCGCTGCCTCATCCTCCTGTCAGGTCTCCCGGGGGGGGGAGGTGAAGTCTGGTGAAGTCTTCACTGGAAAGATTCTTTGGCGGTGACTATTTGTTTTGTTTTTCACCGCAAATGATCCTGTTTTAGATTGCGGTGAAAGACCACTTGATGGCTATTGGTGAGACAATACGCGTTGACAGTGCGACTCCTTGATTGGGACATGTTATTGTGCTGTTGTGTTTGATGTGATGTACTGCAGCATCAGCTGCTGCTGAAGGCATGCACGGCCTGCTACGTGTTCTGACATCTCACTTTAAACATCTGAGGTACCCCCCCCCCCCAAGACTCTGCATGGTATTTTATGGCCCAGACTCAGTCGGTTTGTGTGTGTGTGTGTGTGTGTGTGTGTGTGTGTGTGTGTGTGTGTGTGTGTGTGTTTATGTGTGTGTGTGTGTGTGTGTGTGTGTGTGTGTGTGTGTGTGTGTGTCTGCGTGCGTGCGTGTGCATTGTGAACCTTAAACCAGTTTGGATGTGGCTGATACGAATCCGGATCTGAAGTGAATAACAACTACTGCCTACTGTGAAAGACTCGCCATCCAGAAAAAAGTAAACTTAAGCCACGGTTCTTTCCAGGGGATCTCCCCACCTCGCCAGCACAGAGGACACGGCCGTGATGAACAGCGTGAGACGCGCTCCTCGCACACACAACCTGAGCGAAAACCCAGACCACAAAGAATTAATGGTGAAGATTAAAAAAAAACAAAAAAAAAAACACTATACATTTTTTTGCAGGGGGATTTTTTAAAGAATTTTGTTGCGTTCTGTTCTGTTTTACCGCCGCGACGACGATCCATCACGCGTTTCTGTGACCGTAGGTAAATACATACGGCAGAAACATCTCCCGACAGGGGGACGCATGGAGCCGGGAGTCCTCGGCACCTCCTCAAGCTGCTGAGAGAGAGGAGGAAGAGGAGGACTTGAGGAGGGGGGGGGGGTGGGGGTGGTGGGAAACATAATCCGTTCTGACCCAAATAGATTTTACAGCCTCTGTAGCCTCATGCCGGAGGCCCGTCAGGAACACATGTAGGAGAGAAAAAGGTGAGAGTGGCAGACGCCTGCTCAACTCCTCCGCGGGCTCTCGCATGACCAGAAAGGAGAAACTTAAAAAAAACTACCGGTAATAAACCAGCCGAGCCAACATTCACGGGGACGGCCACGTTGGCATCCAAGCTCCCGGTCCCGGGGTGAGCCCGCGGGCTGCCAAGTCTTGCGTAACCCCCCCACACACACACACACACACACGTCTTTAAAACCCGGGTGCTGAAAAGTATAGAGGATAAGATGGCTGTCTGCCCTCAGCGCACCTCGTCGCCCAGACGGCGAGGCAAGCGATTTACAGAAAGTCAAATAAAACATTTTACACGTACCACGTCGTGCGCTCACATGTACGGCGCACGCACGCATTTTTTGCGGATGCATAAACTCCATACATTATCGGGGTGTGCTACGTGAGAACGCAGTCGCCAAAGAACTGTGAGAAATCGTGAGAAAACGTGAGAAACCTAATGAAGGACCCTCTGTAGACAATACGTTAAGGGAAGAGGAGAAGACGATGGAATGAGTCTCTCTGTGGGAACGCCGGAGTCAGGGTTCGGTTCTGTCCGGAACGCCGGAGTCCAGTGTTCTGTCCGGAACACCGGTGATGGACAGCCCCCCTGG
>JAXIVH010000014.1:3258361-3380861 GCA_036785325.1 Urophycis tenuis | reverse complement strand
AAAGGAAACAAGGAGAAGAGGACATCTGGAAGTTTTAGGAGACATAAAGCCTTCCTATTGTCTTATTGGATCTTTTTGTGGCAGGAAGTCATGTAACCAGACCATTAGATGTGGTGAGAACCCAAAACCTGTATTGTTAGCAATGCCCCAACTGTGAACAAACTGATGTAGCTCTCTGCTATCTACTTTGTTCGCGGAAGTGACGGCACTTGTTTGAACGAAATAGTTTTTCCTTTTCCCTTCTTGGCCATTTCAAAAGCGTGTTAGGGATCTAGATCGTGTAATGGTTTCGTTTGTAAATAGACCCCCATTATTATTACAAAGGTATTCATCTCATTACAGCATTATGAATGGCTTCAGGTTCTCAACACCCTGGCTAATAGCAGGGTGGTGTAGTGGATTAGGCACTAAACTCCTAATAGGCCTCGGATCTGTTTTATGGACTTCAAAGCTCAAGATTGTTTCTGTTAGTAGTGGAGGTTGGGTTGAGGACTGACCAACATGAAGGTAGCATGTGTAACGACTTTAGGAAATGAGTTGGACAAAGGTGAAACAAAGCGTAATGCAACAACTCACAAGGGTCTTATTGAAGTACTGGCGTTTATTTATTGTTTAGTTGAATCCTGGGTTTTAGACCAGGGGAAAACAAGTTAAAGCCACAGCCTAATTGTGGGTTATTAAAGGTTAAGACTGCCAGGACTGGCAGCAACAAGGGAAAACATCAACAAGGCTTTTCAAAGCAAATGTGCACCGGTTACTTCAAAAAACACATGGTAGCCACCAACGTGTATGGTAGATTCTACTAAAGCTTGATATATGTCGTGTTGAATTGCTATCCAGGTTCATATACATTTTATTGAATTAAATAACGACTCAATAACCACGCCCTCGTGAAGCGCTTTCGGCCCGCAAAGCGAATGCAGACCTCCTGAATAACGGTGTCCGGGGGGGGCCCCCCCTGCTCTTTCTCCTTCGTATTCAAGCTCGCTTGGCTTCTGCGCGGCCGGGGCATAATCAGCCTGACCAAAAGCAATCTGTGGCCTTCTGGGTGCTCAGTTGTGGCCCCGGAGAGGAGGGACCTCGGCCAGCCGCTTGCCCTCGGGGGGGGGGGGGGCAAAGAGAAACCCTGAAATTATCACCGTGTAAGCCCTCTCCATTTCTGTCTGGTCTGCAATTTCTGTTAATTGCTGCACATGTTTGGATGGCAACCGACAGATCCCCCCCGTTTGGTTGAAGGGGCTTTGCTCTCTACCACGTGAGTGGCTGATAACCATCTCTGGGGTGTGTTTGCCTATAGGCTCACATGGGGATGACATTAGCATGTAGTGGGTTATTATTTGCGCTCTCATCAGAATGATGAGTTGTGGAGTCTGGCGAGGACGACACAAGTTGAACAGGGATATCAAAACCGTTGAGGGTTTCACGTTGATGTTTGCACGTGTGTGTGTGTGTGTATGTGTAGATAGATAGACAGATAGATAGCTATACTTTATTGATCCCAGGCTGGGAAATTACAGTGTAGCAGCAGCATTGGACATAATTAATTTAAAAAAAAACAAAGAATTAAAGAATAAAATGCAACAAAAAATGTATAAATAAAAATGAAAATAAATTGTAGTGCAAGATAGAAAATATGAAAAAAATAAATATATGTTAGGTGCAGTGAACAAGTGTGTGTGTGCATGCGTGTGTGTTTGTGTGTGCATGCGTGTATGTGTATGTGTGTGCATGTGTGTGTGTGTGCGTGCGAGTGTGTGTGTGTGTGTGTGTGCGTGCGTGTGTGTGCGTGTGTGTGTGCATGCGCGTGTGTGTGTGCATGCGTGTGTGTTTGTGTGTGCGTGCATGTATGCGTGTGTGTGTGTATGTTTGTGTGTGTGCGTGTGTGTGTGTCTGTGCGTGTGTGTGCGTGCGTGCGTGCGTGTGTGTGTGCATGCGCGTGTGTGTGTGCGTGCGTGTGTGTGTGCATGCGCGCGCGCATGTGTGTGTGTGTGTGTGTGTGTGTGTGTGTGTGTGTGTTTGTGTGTGTGTGTGTGTGTGTGTGTGTAGTGTAGTGTAGTGTACACGAGACATGCTTTGCATAGACACATCTTACATTCCGGTGGCCACCACAGCTGCTCCCCTGAGCCGCCATGCAGAACCTGACCACATGAAAGCAGAGGCTGCTTCGGGGGAATACTGTAGCCGCCCCCCCGCCAACCGGCGTTTTCACCACGGACAAGTCACTGTTGTACTTGAGGTTATTAGGTTTCCAAATACTGACGGCCATTGTTAGGTTTATTCTGGCGCTACATACAAGCGCCTGGGAGGGAGGATGTGTACACTCCCTATTTGTTTTGCTGTCGGGCGTTTATCATGAATTGATTTTTCAATTCAATATTTTGATTGATGTCATATCAATCATAAGTAGGCCTATACTCCATGGATATTTTACTCACGTTTTTCATGAACAACATCTTCCAACATGATTGCTGGCCATTGCTTGCTACTTCAATGCAAAAACAGTTGTCGAAATGAAAATGCAATCGTAAGACCAAAAAAAAGGCATTGAATAAGGAAAGTATGTCATATGATTAAAATGTGATGTTCTGAAGCAGGGCAACAGCGCCTATAAGGCCTACCTCAAAAGCGCACTCATTAGCTAACGACCACGACCAGATAAAGACCGCTGCCGAATACAGAAATAGAGTGCATCCATAAATCCCGCTTTAATCATCCACATAATGGAAGTGCATGGAGGCCAGAGAAAATAAACAGTGATGTCTCATGATAGACCCCCATTATCCTGGCCATTTGTGCGCGGCGGGGCATGGGAACGTGTATTTCACCAACACATGGTCCCACGATGTCCAGAAAGCAGCCCGCTAATGATCTATACATCAACACCATGGGATCTTTAATGAGACACTAATCAAATGACAATCATCTCAATTACTACCAGCGTTGGCCAATATGTCACGTTCAAGGACCCTATGTACATATGTTAAGATTTATCACGAGGTGATTTTCTTAGGGTAAGTCCTTGTTGGTTGAGCAACGTTGGTGTATTGATTTATTGTTTTGACGCACGTCGCCAAATATCTCAACAGTTACGTTTTCACGAAGACGAAGACAAAGAGGCCATTCACGACTTTGCTTCAGAAAATAAACTCACCCCGATGTTATCGTCGGACACACCAGGAATACGCGTGTTTTATTTCACAAAACGAGTTTCTCAACAGGGACAGATCAAATGCACTTGCATGGAACAGACTCTTTTGTCTCTCTTCAATAATAAATTATATTGCTGGTGTTTGTATTATTGCAGTTTCACATTCTGTTGAAATCCATTCAACCCACGGTTTTAACTGAAGAGAATGACATTAGTCGGTTTCGTTGCACAAAGGGCAACACATGTCCTGGGCTTGTTGATGAAGTTCCGGAGCCGCACAGTCGTTGGCTTTAACCGCATGCATCTGGATGCTCCTATGTAACACACAGACAATGAAACATAATGAAAAGCATGGCGTCTCAAACCCACCCGCCAGATCTGGCGCGACCTCCTGTGTCTGCATCACCCATGAGGAATTGGGCATGTGTGTGTTTTGCGGTGCGGCGGTTTGAAACGTGACAGCTGTTGTGTGTGAGTGTTCGTGACATGGCCGCGTTAGCACACGCAGAGAGTAGACAGTGCCTGAGTTGTCCTGGATTGAATCAAAGTTGACTCGTCCTCATGTTAGAGTAGGGTAGACTGTGGTGGTTGTTGTTGTTGGTGTGGGAATTTCAGTGATTTATTTTATGGAAGGATTTGAAACATAAAGACATAAATCCTGCTCATGTTGTATGTTGTATGGTGTGTATTGCATATGCAGGGCCGTTTCTGATCTTCTGGGGGTCCCAAGCCACATCCTGCTTGTGCCCCCTCCTGCCCACATCCAACCTATCCAAATCCTTTCTCAATTTGAATAAATTCTGAAATATATATCTATCTATATCTATATAGAAACTTTTTGCAATTTTTGCAGAATTGTAGCATAGATCCATTTGAGCACATTTTGAGATTGATCCAAGGTTCACAAAATGTCCCCTGGTGGCTTGAAGGCAAGTATATACCAAGTATAAGTAAGACTTATTGAGAGACGCACACAAAATGACCAAATGACCTCTTCACACACTCGCACACCACACACTCCTAATTCTCACTCTGTCAAATAAAAACACTGAAGTCGCAGCCTTTGGCCAATGATCCACACTGTTTTCTTTCTGCGCACATTTTTCAACGGTTGGGGCAAGGGGTTATAAATTATGAAACCGAGGAAACGGCTGTAAATAATCACATTACTTAACTTCAAGTGCTTAAACGAATCAATAAAAAGTCTTCGGTGTGCGAAGGCGAGGCCATACGGGCTCCCCCCAAAATATGCGCTGTGGCGCACGCCTTTCTTCTATCAAATCTCACTCCAAGGTTTTCTGAAAAGTTGGCAGCCCTGCCTTCTGGAATCTCTTTGCCGCACCTCTGGGTTACTCAGGAAGCATATAAGTGAAATTTAAGTGCATTCACCCGCCAACTGTTAGTTTATCGGAGCAACGATGAGTGACATTCATTTCAAGTCATTACAAAAACATTTTCATGACAAATTAGTTGTCACTGAAATAATATAGGTTTAATAACGCATTCGACTTGAGCAAACACCCAGCGAACGTTCTTCAACCAGGTATCCAGACCTGGAGAATGGATTGCCCCCGGGCATGTTTTTATTGGAACAGCTAGCATGATTAGCTATGCCCCTTTAAAAGGAAAACCATCAGATAAAAGTAAGGGGAACGTCTGCTGGTAAAGTTACATAACCGGGCACGGTACCTTATAAATTACAGCGGCAGTGTTTGAGCTGCACTGCTAATGATTGTTAATCATGGGAAAGAATGTGTGTGCATGGCCTGTACCTGTACATCTGAGTCATTAGCGCCGGGAAGTCGTGTTAAAGCCGATCAAACTAGCGTTTACCGACGTACAGTGTGCTGAACACCAGACTTGAGGAGGTGGCTCCGCTTTATCTTGGTGGGTGGGCTGTGTGGTCAATTGAGATACGTGACAACATTTCTGGAAACCTGCTATCTGTTCACGTGCAAGTTGATTGTTTACCATCGGATGGAGGGATGTGGCTGCATCTGCACCTATACCATGCAGAGAGAGAGAGAGAGAGAGAGAGAGAGAGAGAGAGAGAGAGAGAGAGAGAGAGAGAGAGAGAAGGATTTTTTTTTTTTGGGGGGGGGGTATGTTTCCTTCAGAGTAGACCTTGAGACCTAACTGATACCTGGTATGGTTTTGGCCTAATTCATATCCACTGGAGAGAACCGCCTTGTCTCAATCTGCTGTGGAAAGCCCAGTGAAGTGCTGTAGGCTAAATACATCTGCCTGCTGATCTGGAAGTCATCAGCATTACTCCACACCACTTAGGCTGGGCAAAAATATCTTGAGCAGGAAAATACTTGACCATAGAAAGTCTTGTAAACATATCGTTAACGGCAAACTTCATTACGCCAGCTATGCAAACCTTTTGCTTCTTAATCTTTATGCAGAGCTGCCATCAACACCTCTTTGCGTTTTCCTATTTAAGATAAGCCCTGGCCAACTTTTTTTGTATGGCGCAACGTGAGAAAAACAATTAATTGAATTGGTTGACGTTTCACCATACTCAAGGAACAAACGAAAGACAGTGGATCGCCCACAGCGCCGCCGCACCTTTCGTGCCCATACCTGGCACAAAGAACACCACCGTTACTATACACACCGCCGGCATGTGTGTAATACATTCTGTCAGATGTGGCTACGCCTGCGTCTCTCTCTCTCTCTCTCCCTTTCCCTCCTCTCTGTTCTCCATGAGACGGACGACATACCGTGCAAACGCCGTTCACGCAACCCAGAGCTCCAGACTCGCCGTTGTTTAGGCGCCATCTGGGATGGTCCCCGTTGACCTTAAACACAGGGAGCGATGAACACCACCCATCTATGACCCCCCCCCCCCAGCCCCTCCCCCCGCCGTCATGACGTCGCCCCCGGCGATCAAACGCCGTCCAGGAAGTGGTACGGACCCACGGCCTCTTGATGTCGTCGCGCTCATGAACAAGCATAAGTGGCGTCAATCTTTGCGAAGCGTTCGGGGAAAAAAAACACAGGCACACCGAGGCGTGACGGCACAAATGCGCGGTCGAAACGTTATTTTTTTCATTGAATTACTTTGATTTAGACGATTGAGGTCAAGGGGGAGGATTTACCGAGTTTCCTATACTGTGTGTTTGCCATGCGAAGTTTCCACGTCAGTTGGTCTCGACCATGTGTTTTTTATTGAGGACGAATACATTTTTTTTTTTTTCGTGAACATGCGAGGGTATATCAGTCTGTGGAGAGATGGAGTGCATAACTCAGGAGCTCAGCGATGGAAACTAACTGTCAGTCGCTCCCAACTCCAGCCTAATAATTTCCTAATCATCATATCAGCCATCTGATATGATATATGGTGGAAAACATGGCAGGTTTATTAAAACACATTGTGTTACTTAAGTGCTTGCCCCCCCCCCCCCCTCCCCGTAGAAATATGTTTTAAGAAACCAGCACCATCATACCATATACATTTGCCTTTAATGAATCAATAGTAATTCAGTCTCATAAACAGTGTGACATAATGGCCTAACTGCTTATATTTAATCCTTTACAAACACATCACAATAGTACTTTTCTCTAACCTTTGAATGTATAGGTGATGAATAGGGGCTTTTTTGATGGATTCTAAAAGGCTTTTGCGACATCAGGCATTTCAAAAGAGAGCTAGAAACCATTTACTGTAACACAATGTTTACTATTCTGGAGTAAGCTGCGAGGATATTTTGCGTCCTGTGCGTGAGACATTCATCACTTCATAAGGTGGATGAAAAATAAGCAAAGCAAAGCCATGAAACTTCAAAGCAGAAGGACCTTCATCACTGTGGCAGATAGATTTATGGAGTAATTAAAGGACCCGTTCGCCGAATATAAGTCCTTCTACTGAAGCAGCATGCACACAATGTTTCATGAGTCTACAGTCTTCATCCATGAAAAAAAAACAACCCAACTTCCTCTATTGCCATTATCATCAACATAGTTGTGAATACAGACTACATGCACTGTGGGATTTCAACCCCCTGCATGTTTCAACCCCCTACAATATCATTAAGCTCCTAATTTTGTAGTTTCATATTTTAGTTTGTATTTTAGTTTTCTTCTGAACTTTTGTTCGTGTTCCTTAATCCCATTTTGTGTTTTACACCTCAGGACCACCGTAATTCGACGATCACATTTCTTTGTGTGTTTTTTCTATTTCCCAACGTTGCAGCTCAGAATCCCTAACAGTGGGGAGAAATGTTGATGTTATACAATGACATAGTCTGTGTTTTGGAGTGGAAATGTATCTCCAGCCAGGTTCTCCGGGAGGACATTCATTATTCGAAGGGAGCAAGGCCTAAGAAAGCAGACCAGGTTTATGTTGAAAGCTTTATACGATATGGCCGGAAACTTGGACCCATAACGTGAATGCCATTGAATACCTCGCTTAGGATGCATTCCAGTTCAGGCGGGGAACTAAGGGAGCTGCTTCTGAGGACGTCAACGGAGAAATCCCAACGTTATTTACTTGCTTTGGAATTGAATAAATGCGTGAGTGTCATTCGGGTGGTTATGGAGCCGTGATGCCAGGGGGAAAAAAGTGTTTTATGTGTCTGAGGATTCACGCTGTGGTTATTGGAGACACCTTTCATTAGAAAAGGTTTCTGTGAGATCGATCATAGGGGGGGGGGGAGGGGAGGTCAAAGCTCAGGGCCACCTTCTGTGTTACTTACTTACTTAATATTTGAGTGAAGCTAATCGTTTTCAACAGCTCGGTGTATATTTGGACTTGACACGTCACATTCCTCCGCTATATTATGTACCATTGTGTATTTCTAGGGGCCCATGCCAAAATCATGCAGAATTAGTAATGTCATGTTGCCGTTTTGTTTATTATTATACTGAAAACGAATAGAACCCATAACCATTTAGCGCTTTGGCGACGTCGAGCAGAGGAGGAACTTCATGGGGTTATTGTTGGTTTAATGGGATGAAATGTGAATGCCTGAAGATGATATACCTCTCCTATCTTATGAGTGAAATATTCCAAGTGAGTTACAGCAAATAAACCTCTTCAGGGGAGTAAGCTCCAAAACAATGCAATGCAATGATTCATTTCTCTGCAGCCCCCGTACTTTGGCTGAACATCACCAATACGCTCGTCTTATTTCAATCGAGTTCAAAGGACTACAAGGGGCGGCTGCCATGCAGGGTTGAGTCCATCTGTCTGACTTCCCCTTTGGCAGAAACAGTATTTCTTCTGAACAGGAGTAATGTTCTGCAATCTGCTGGAACAACGCAACAAATCAGCCCCTGTTCATGTCAGCGGTTGAAAAAACGTACCTAAAACTGATCATGCTGAACGTTGTCCTTTTCTTACTATCAACACTGGAAGTGGAAAACTTAGTCCTCACTTAGTTTATTTAATACTGATGATTTCGACCACAGAGATAATCAGCAACATCAGAAATGTGTATGCGCTGTTGAAAGGGGCCCTGGAGTCAACACATCACTGTAATTATGTCTTTTTTTTTTCCCCTTCATGCCCATAGCTTTTCATCAGGGCAGCCAGCAGGCAACTTTATTGTGGTGGAAAGTTTTCCCATGTGGTTGAAACCATTAAAGTAGGCAGGAAGATTGACAGGCGGCAATCACAGAGAGCCAGAGAGACTGTATCTGTAAGTGATCCTGCGCGAAAAACAGCATGTGTGTGTGTGTGTGTGTGTGTGTGTGTGAATGTGCATGTACAGTACGTGTGCGTGAACGTGTTCTTGGCCATGTGCGCACGTGCGCGTGTCAAACCCGGATACCGTTCTTCGGGAACGTCGATCACATGACTAAGTCTGTGGAGAATAAAAACGAAAAACAGAACCCAAACCATTAGGTTTAATGTTGCTGCCCGTCTGCCTTCTCCTTCTCCACCTCCTTGGCTCCACATGTGCGGCCCTCCGTGACCTTCAGAGAGGGGTGTTGGTGGAGGAAAACCGCGGCCGGGGGTTGTTCTAATGAGAGGCACATCCTCGTCTGTTGTCATCCTCAGGCCGCAGCCGGTTCTTCCGCAGACGACCACCGAGACGTCTCGGCGATACAAATGTCCTCATGGGGAGTAGCCTGGCTGGCTGGCAGCAGCATCAGCAGCAGCAGTAGGGGTTTTGACTTTGATCTCTCCATCCAGACTACAGCGTGGTTGAGGGGATGGGATGCCTCCCCGAACATCCAAGGAGTCCTCCAGGCTACGGTCGTATTGTGGTACGGGTCTAGTCTCGGAGTCCTGAATGATCCCGGGAGCACACATGAGGACGGGATCGTGACAGAAGAGCGCGTCACCGAGGTACCAAAACGGAAAACGGCCACACGTTGGTCCGCACTGCGTATCCGTCGTCATGGCGATGGTCGGACCTGACTGCTGTCCTTTTCTGCTTCCTCTCCTCCCGATGTCATCTGCACGCATCGGTCCACATCCGTATGTTATTGGGAAGAGGAAGAGTCAGAGGAACACTGACTGCGAGCCACGAGACAGATCACACAAAAAGTCAGCCGCTGTGAATTGCTATTTAGAGATGTCTTACGGTCATCCTTTGATGGAGACATTAAGATGATGAAAGACAATGTGCTCATCTCCTTCTAAAGTCAGCACAGACAAATAGATACAGATATAAATATGCCACAATGTTTTTTTTGTCTCTCTCTCTTACTCTTGAAAGCCTTTCCATCATTGCAAAAAACATGGGCTTACACAGTCAGACCTTCTCCACAAGTGATACCAGGCCCTCCAGAGTCCTCAGGCAGGAAATGAGCACCAGGTGATGAGCTCTCCACTAACCAGTGGTTGTCCTCCCTCAACAGCAGCATCGGTGTGAGACAGACAGAGCGAGAGAGAGATGGAAGGCTGAAACAACACACTCTGCCCAGTGTCCCGCTGCTGCCCGATGCGTCATGCGTTGACCTTCACAAAAACCGTCCAGTTTGTGTGAATGTGGGCAAACAGGGCGTGCGTGTGAGCCCCGATGCCCAGAATAAGAAGCAAGCTGAGCTCATTTCGGTTTAATTTTTTTCCATTGTCGTAACCTTCAGCACCTGTCCATCATTTGAGCCTCAAATCAAAACCATCAGAGTACACACACGCACGCACACACACACACACACACACACACACACACACACGCACAAACACACACAGATTTGTAGGTACTGTTTAGAACATGAGGAAGACAGGAACTACAAACTGTACTTGACACCCTCAAACACGGTCGAAAGCACGTTTTGCTCAGTGAAGCATTCCAATTCCTTGCAATTTCCTTCCTTTCAATTCCTGTACCAGACTTCGTTTTCTGTGATGGGTTGTTGACGGCGTTCTTCTGTTTTCAAAATCTCATCATCAGACCGCGCGGGCCTCAAATTGACAGAGGTCTGTCAGCAGTCTGCACACAAAAAGGCAGCGACCCAAAATCACATTCATAAACATGAAATTCCCTGAAGTGTGCACGGCGCGCGCTCTAGATACAGAACCACCTCACTCTTTTATTGCTCTTCCAGTGTGACGGACGCCAGGGGAAAGTCTGACCGGTACCCGGTGTTCTGAGCTGAACTTTCAACGCGGCGTTCACCCCCGCGGGCTCCCGGGTGTCGATGGGCGGCGTGTTTTTAACGGGACGTGGGCGAAGCCATGCCCAGAGGCGCGAGAGAAAACGCTATTCGGCTCGTATTCGGCATTATCGCACATCTGCAGAAACATCTGCAGAAACTCTTACAGAGGAGGACTGGAGCACCGCAAGTGTTGGGAGGGAGGGGAAAAAAAAAAAGGCCAGAATTCTCTGGATGCCCACAGAAACAGCACCAAAACGTCGCCAACCCCCTCCCCCTCCCCGAAATGGTTCTGCAGCTGGCAGAACACGGCCCGCGGCAAACAAATGCCTCGCCGGCGAGGTCCTGTCCTACAGATGGCCACCCCACGCCAGCACCGGCACCCGCAGAAAAACATAAAAGTGATGAAGGAGAAGAAGAAGAAGTGCGAGGTGATACGGAAAGCGCGGGGTTTTCGGTCAAAAAGGGGGTGGGGGGGGGGGGGGGGATTTTACTTTCCTTTTACACTCCTTCTCATAGGAGAAGATGCAGACATTAGCTATTATTATGTTTATGATCCCGCGCTGTGGAAAATGGGAACCAAAAAAAAAAGACTTGAAGCCAAACCCGAGAAAATACACACAAAAAAAAAAAAACTGTAGGCCTACTGTGAGAATGGAGACGAAACGCAGACTGGATCGCTCTTGACGGGTTCCGTGAGCTGAAAAACATGCCGGCTCGCGATTCGCCGACAGAGGGACGTGTACCCAATAAATATTAAATATCAATTCCATGTTTTCGCTTATCGCGGGACGCGAGCGGTGGGAACAAAAACTGGGCGAAAAAGAAGAATTCCTGATTTCTGAGAGAAATCCGCAGACGTGCCTCAATAGACAGACTCTGATGTCATACTTGATGTCATGTATTTCGTTTTTTGTCAAGTAAAAACCCACCGGCGTGTTGCTCCGGTACTCAAGAGAGGCGCAGGAGCGAAATTCACCTCTAAACGTGAGCTTTTTTTGTTTTTTAAACACAAAACAGCCTTGTGGCGGCGTCTGCTTTTGCAAACCCATGGAAACGTAGGCCGCTGAAGGTGAACATCTGTCTGGCGTTGCACTTAAACCGGTGTTTCTCGGAAACGGGGCTAGCATTAGCAGCGATGGTATCAAGCGTTAATGGTGGTGGTGGTGGTGGTGGTGGTGGTGGAGGGGTTCTCTGTAAAGTTACACAACATCCAGGTTATTATCTTCTTTTGGCATCTTAAAGAAGCAGGCACACGTGTCGTGCTTGTTTTTTTTTTGTTCACCCTGGTCGTATAACCAGAAATATGTGCTTGAAAAACCCTCATAATAATAACCATACAAAATAAATAATCCCCCCACCCCCTCCAAAAAAATGACCTGCAAAGGCCATTACCTCGTCTGTTTTTTGCCTGGGACCCGCGAAAGCATTCCTCCCGCTCTGTCAGAACGCTGAAACAGCCCCGCGAAAGCCATTGAAATAATATTATCCTACCTCATCCAATTTGTTTACAATGCCTTTCGGAGTGGAAATTAAGCCATGGCCGATAAATAAAGCGAAGACAAACAAGGTGACGTGCCAAAAGGTAGTAACGAACGAGCCCTCGCTGCCGCTCATCCACCGCTGCTCTTTTGGTAGGAAAACAGATGAACGGTGAAACCAGATGAGCGGATAGCGCAGAAGATGCGGCGCAGAATCCTGTGGCACGGTGCCTTCGTGCTAACAGGGGTCTTATCTGATCACGTCTTGTTAACGATTCAGTCGGCGCCTTCTGAGTTCTGGCTTTAAAAGGCAGGCAGACAGATAAAGACATGCCGCCTGCAGACCGGTGACGCCAATCACAGATGAGTCAGCCTGCCTCTTTATGTGTTCGTTTGTATATTTGTATATGAATACCGGCGTCCAACAAAGCCTTGACTAACCTTCTTCTCCCCCATAACCACTTTCTCCTCCTCAATCTGCATGCCTTTCCTCAGTTTGGAGTGTCATCGTGCCGAATGTGGGCCTTCAGGCGTTGGCTTCACAGCGGTCCGGACAGGCATCAGACAAACTTGTTCAAAATGTTCCACATAAAGCACACAGAGAGACAGAGGGAACCACTTGGGCCCAGCGCAGCACCGGCTGGGGATTCGGCCTGACTTGAGATATCTGTCGATGCTCTGCCAGGAGTGGCTGGAGAACAAAGGTATCCGGGGCTGCATATCGCGTGTCGTAGCCTAGCATAGCGGCTACATGGCGATGGAGCGGACGCGCGTAGACGACGTGATCTGAGTTTTCCCTGTCCGACCCACCAACATGTGATGACATGTTTAGTCTTTAATGAAAAAAAAAAACGGCATCCGATGGGATGTCTTTGCCCGTTAATCTGATCATGTTATCTTTATACAAAAAAACCCCAACAAAACAAGCAAATCTAAATATGTTCCTTCCCCTGTTATTTTCATTCATATCCATCCATAGGCTGTGCTTGTGTCTCGCTGTAATCTCAATGCCAGATGCGGGACTGTGAACGGCCCCCTAAGTGAGACTTTACCGCTCCATGTGCAGCTCTGTGTGTGTGTGTGTGTGTGTGTGTGTGTGTGGTTGTCTGCAAACTGCTTTTTTTTTTAAACTTGCGGTGTATGAATGTCTCTGTGTGTGTGTCTGTGATTGCTGTGTGTGTGTGTGTGTGTGTGTTTGTGTGTGTGAGTGTGTAGCTATCTGCGATTGCTTCATTGACCCGTGGTGTGTGTGTGTGTGTGTGTGTGTGTGTGTGTGTGTGTCTGTGTGTGTGTGTGTGTGTGTGTATATATCTGCTACTGTATGTGGTTTCATGTGTGTGTGTGTGTGTGTGTGTGTGTGTGCGCACGTACATGCGGTCTGCACGGTGGTGAAAGAGGAGAGGAGCTCTTGGATGGCAGCGCTGCAGAAGGCAGACAGGACGGAGGGGGGGGTGGGGGGGGGGGGGGGGGGGGGGGGGGGGACGGCCGTGTTCCACTCCCTCACACCTGGAGCCCCCGCTCTGCTGGCGTCACCCCCGCCGCATCCATCCATCAATCAGCCACCTCGTCTGGCTCCACAGGGGTGGAGACCACCGCCTGTCTCTCTCCCTCCTCTCTCTCTCTCTCTCTCTCTCTCTCTCTCTCTCTCTCTTCCTCTCTCTCTCCTCTCTCTCTCTCTCTCTCTCTCTCTCTCTCTCTCTCTCTCTCTCGCTCTCTCTCTCTCTCTCTCTCTCTCTCTCTCTCCTCTCTCTCTTTCCCTCTAGGCCGAACGGGAACATTTAGAGTCAGATCAGCCCAACCGCTGATTGATTGCCGCCCGGAGTCAGGTAACACAATATAAACCACGAGTGTTTACGTTTTTTTTTTTTTTGTGTGCCAATGGAGCGTATTCCGTACAAAATTCCACGGCAACCCCTGAACATCCCTCCGTAGTAGCGTGGATATGGCAACTCGATATCGTCGGAGTACATGCTCGCGGACAGACCGGAGGACTCTGAACGCATACACACGCTGCAGAGGGCCAGCCAGCTTTCCATGTCTGCTTGCATTGCTAGGATACAGGACACTGGCTTTTACAGCATGTATCGGAGCAACATGGATAACATATTAATATGGCCTGCAACAGACTCAGGCCCGAGTTAGACAGGCCGACCAGCCATTGTGTACCAATGTGTTTTTGCTCTTTACAGGATGTGTGCGTTTCAGTTTGCTTCATAAGTCCTTCAGCCTTGCCAGAGTCTCCGCAAAGCAATTACAATTACTTCCTAGAACAACTTAGTCAACAGCGTAAGATTGATGGCGGTTGGGACAGATCAATTCTACGTATCGTTCATTATTGATACTGTGCTACTAAATACACAACCAACCATAAGTTGCAAAACAGAGACACGTCTGTTTCCCATCCAGTTGTATCATGCCGAGCTGTTTCTGTTTTATGGAACGCAAATAAAAGCTGATGGCTAAGAATAAGAGATGATTATCGTGTGACTTAAAAAAAAGAAGAAGCAAATAACTACTACCATATCTTTTTTTCTTGTTCTGTTTTTTTTTCCATTCTCTCAGTTGCCGTGGCGGCGGCGGTATAAAGCAATGTCTTGGAGGTAGCTCTGCGGCTAGCGCATGAGGCGCGGGGATGGGAACTGGAAGGCAGCATGGGGGCCCGTGTGACCCACCCTGTAGCTGGGGGGGGGGGGGGGGGGGGGGGGGGGGGGGGGGAAGGAAACTAGCATGCTCATCGGCAGCACCAGCCAGGAGGCGATAACTCAGACGGCCGTCAGCCCCTGGCTCCGGGCCCCGCCGCCGGATCGCGCGGATTATCCCGACCGGTCTGGGGGGGACCGCGGGACGCACGGGCGTGACCGTGGGCCCACCCCTCCGCCCCGTGGGCCCGAGTCCCAAATTGGAACGGGTCCCCTCAAGGAGAGCGCAGGCTGCACGGCCAACGCTGTGACACAGCTGTGCCGCGGTTCCCCCCGCCCGGGCGGACAAGAGGCGTCCGGGAGATGATGTCATTCGTTGCCGCGATGAGTTCCAATTTAAAGATTCCAGCCGGCAGAGGTCAAAGTGGCTACGGTTCGTTGGTCAGATGAATTGCTAATTTGTAACGGTCTTTATGGGGAACAAGTGGAACGTAATACGTTGTCATGGCGCATTTGCATGATTGATTTCTCCGGTATTTATTGGAAGGGAAAAGTTGAAGAGAGCAAAAGTGAGCCTGCTTAATAGCAACGGCAATAAAAGTATAGAGCTGTGTTTTTTTTTTTTAAATGAGCAATTACAAAATCAAAATATGTACCTTTTAAGGGGTAGCCTACAATTACCTCATGATTACTTAAGTTGAATATCAATTATTTGAATGGAAGTGCAGGTAAGAACTTCCAAGCCCGGATCCAGCACATTACTAACCATAAAAAACCCCCGTCATTAAAGTATGTCATATAATAGCATATAAAAGTATATCATATAAAGCACATTGGCTCACGAGTTTTGTGACGTGACAGGTGACATGAATTCAATTTGGGCACCGCTCCATTTCTATGTACAACACAGCGCACAACCTGTAAATCTGTACAGGAGGACAACAATTGACCTCAGCTGCGGGGTTTTTATTTAGCGCAGAACCGTGAATCTTTAAAAAGCGATAAGGGGCTCCCGCTTCGTCCTTCCAGCTCAGAAGCTTCCTCCTCCCCTTGCGCTCCAGCACATGTGTTGTGAATTACCCCGACGGCCACGGCTCCTAATCTGGAATCCTCCCGCGATCGATGTGGCGGCAGGCAGACTTTTACTCATCTCCCGCTGACAGATTGCAGTGGAAAGTTCTGGTGTTAAAAAAAACACCCACACACACACACACCGGCGCAGACCTGGCCAGCGGTGACTGGTGAGAAAAACAGACCCCGTGGTGCAAAAAGAGTGAGACGCCACAGTGACACACGAAGGAGCAGCGTAACATGAAGCTCCGGGGCCCGGGGAGCTAAATAAGAAGAATAAATACCCCCCTCCGCTGTTTGGCACAGTTACCTCACCGTTTTGGATGCAGCCAGTCAAGCGCGTTTGTTTCTGGTGTTATTAAACCCCTGCATGATATCAGAAGGTCGCCCCTCCCCATTGATTCCACGTGTTCGCAGACTTTTTTGAAGTAGCAAATCCTAAACGCATATGTTCCGCCATTAATGTGAAGAGCTACCGAAACTGTGAGATGGAGTGTCTGAGAGCGCAGTGACAGTTTAATAAGCACGCTGTGAGGTGCTCAGTGACAGTTGGACTAATGACCTGTTGTGTTTCAGCCCACTGCCGTCGGTTTGCGCCAAACCCTGGCCGACACCAGCTCCAGACGCTAACTAGCATGCGAGGCGGGGGCATCCTGGCGAAACAGGCGAGCCGTCGTCCAAAAAAACCCCTGAAGAAATCAAATCCTCAAAAACAACCTTTTTGAAAAAATCAGTCAGACGTAGCGCTTAGTGCTCACCAAACATTACGCCGGCCGTCGTGTTTCATGGTGGTTAGACAAAAACAGTTGCGGCAGTTGTGAAGCAGCATCACGTGAGTGGAGCCGGACCACACCAGATGTGTTTATGCAGTGTATTTCGGTGTACTGACACGCCGAATGCTGAACGCTTGGTCATTGCTGTAGCAGGGCAAGCCTTTGGAGACCAGAGAAGGGGGTGATTAGATTTCCTCAGCCGATGATACACTTTGATGCACTCACTTCAAGCATTCACTTCAATTGTTTGGCTTTTCTCTTGTTAGGCAAGTGCTGCTTAGATGTCTTCGATGATACGGACATGTGGCGCCATTTAGACAAATGACTGGCCCAACCCCCTCAATTTCATGTGATATGTGTATTGGAACTGTTATGTTTGACAGCTGACAGTTTTGGTTGAAGGATAATGATAGTATTAATTCACTGGTTCTTTTGACTATGTGATAAACCAGCGATTGTGTGAATTACTTGACAGGGCGTAACCATAACCCTTACCCTTGAACCTCTTTGCATCCCAATTCTTACCCCAAACCTTACCTCAAGCCTAACCTTTGACCTTAACCCTCATCCTCACCTTAACCTATCTCTAATCTTTACATTTAGGGCATTTAGCAGACGCTTTTATCTAAAGCGACTTACAAAAGGTACATTTGTCATAAGAAAGTGAAACATTTCATTGCTGTTAATACAGCAACAATTTTTAACAACATTTTTACCCTAACCTATACCCTACCCTAACCTATACCCTAATCTTATCTTTTGGCCTAATACTTACCTTTATCCTAACCTTAACCTTGACACTTTTCTCAACCTACCTGTTGTTAAAGCTTCTGGTGAGAACTCCTGCAACAGTTTACTGTTTGAACAGCATTTTCCCATCGCTTTACTTTCTGGACCAGGCCGTGAGGGGGCTGAGGTGGCGGTTTCCCATGTTAAAGTTATCACCAGAGAACACAGAGGGACAGCATGCTCTTTCCCCATCTTCTTTTATTAAATATTTTCCATCTATTAAAGTTCGCATTTGATTCCAGAAGACAAAAAAGGGTTCCTTGGAGAGAGAACAAATCTTTGACTGAAAACAACGCTGCGGGGTATGGTCATGATAAGGATTTTTAACACGTAACGTAGCAATCAGTGAATATGTGTCTGCAAAGATAAAATGGTGAAGCATATTTGATGTCATGCGATTTCTGTCAAACTTGTTTTTGTAAATATTTTTTCTGCGGTTCAAAAAACCGAAAATAAGTCTATTGAAAAATTTCTACATTTTGGTATTACTTGGCAAGGAAATTTGGCAAAACCGTAAAACTCATGGTCATATCACATACTCCACCAATTAGTTTAAACGAGAGCAACAGACCCTTCTGATAACATTTTCTAATTTAATTTCACAGTACAAAACAAACACGCCATGACAGATCCAATTCATCATTCACTGTAATCGCTTCATTTGTTTACCTTTTTAGGTAACACATTATGTTACGTGATAGCGCCATGGGATTTCAGAGTCTGATATTTGGCCAATGGAAATTTAAGTCCCGAAGGTACTAATTAAATTGACCACTTAGTAGCAAAACCAACCCCGACAGCTTCCATTAATCAGCTGCTTGTGGAAACTGCATGTGATGTCTCCTGAGATTTGTGTTAGAAAACCATATTTTGTTCATTTCTCCTGATGACCACATATTATTTCACTAACCTCTATTCATTCACACGGTTGTCGGATGTGGTAGTAGTTAGTTAACAAGTCTATGCATAATGTTGGATGTTCTTGTCAGCATGACTGAAACCACCTATTAAAACATATATATGTGTTCAAAATAATTGAATACAATGATTGAATATAATGATTCTAAATGATTAATGAATGACAATTGGGTTGCTAATCCATCACAGACGAATATATCATCAACTTCAAACCATAAGCACCATCATTCCTTTGAAAGAAAAAAGTGAATTTCATATAGCATTACATTTCAGAAAAATGGTCTACAACAACCTAACTGACAATCACCCTGACATGGGACACAACATTTATGATGACATCATATGAGACGAGGATATCAAATGTGTTGATGAAGTGTGATGAACAAAATCAAAACGTTGTCAGAATGGCATCATTGTATCTGCAAACAAACAAATAGTGAACACCAGGGGCGATGCTAGGTTCTGACTTTTGGGGGGGGCTTAGCCCCAGGAAGCTACGGGGGGGGGGGGGTTCTGAAAGTCAGAACCTAGAATTTTTCAGAATTTATCCTGATGGGGGGTAAATCTATCTATTTATCTATCAATCACATTGTATATTTCTTAACAGTCTACAGTAGACGGTAGAATGTTAGATTTGAGTACGAAATGATAGGGTGGGCTAAGTTTTGGGAGGGCTTGAGCCCAAAAAAGGTCTAGCTTCGCTACTGATTTTCATCATTATTATGTTTTTCTATTTTTTATTTGGCGGCACAGAGATCCGGGGCTATAGCCTCGAATGCCCAGGTCTAAAGTCGCGCCTGCTGAACGCTAACGGTGAATAAACAAAAGCGATGTTCGGGGTAAACTCTTTACAGGGTACGTGGCACTTTGCAACACACTGTAAATTCACAGGAGGCGCCTGCTTCCGACCGCGGTACTGAATGTACACACGCAGTCACGCCGGGACACGTGCGCCAGACCGCTGAAGCTGCGTAATTTTTTTTTTTTAAAGCGCAGCCCTTCTCTAACCTGCAACACGACGAGATGGAAGCCACCGGCGGTCTCGCAGGCATGTGAACCACAATTATAACACGAGACTTTCCAATAAAAGCAATAACAGGAAGACAATCTGCTACCAACTTAAGAGTCTGATAAGACTCCTTTTAATTTTCCGAGGCCCGGTACCAACCACGTTGCTGAGGATCGTAAGAAGGAGGGAAACAACATTACATTCTCCCGGGGTTTGAAAAAATGCAAGCGCAATGAAGTTCTGCAGATTGCTGCAAAGCCAATAATTGCATGGTTCCCAACCACCAAAAAACCCAGAGAGGGGACCTAAAGCCGCCTGGTTAGCCCTGCCGTATCGTATGGGTTTGTTAGCCGTATCCGAGACAGCGTCAGTACATAGGAGATGGTGAGATCAGGGAGAAAAGGAGAGACGAAGCCGAGTCCATCCTCTGACGGACGGGGAGAGTGTGATAGTGTCACAGGGGTCAAAATGTCAGAGTGAGGTCTCGGACCACCAACCCAGATAATAGCCTTCCTTTGTGCATTTGCCAGACCTCTGTGGCCACTATAATAATAAAAAAATTGGCCAACAGCCACACTGTCCAAGAGCCACGATCGCCCCCGGTTGCCTTTCTGTGGCTAAGTGGCCCTTGTGGTCACGGTAAATAGCTAGTCAGTTTCAAAGCAGATGGTTGATGGTTCTCCAGGATTGAAACTCAAAGGAATTCTTCTGTGATGCTTTTGTGCTGGGGACAATGGCGCCGTTTCATTTTGAATCAATATATGACCGCAGCAATGATGGCAGACAGGACCAATGAAATATCCCTGCCGGTAAGGAGATAGAGGAATAGTACCTAGTTTTTTTTCAAATATATCGTACATTTGTGGCGTTGGCGTGAAATGTATTCAAACACGCAATATGACGGAAAATGGAATAGGACGAGTCTAGGCGTCATATTCCAAAGGGAAAGCACAGCTGGATATCCATTTCAGAGGCAGGAGAACATTTTGGCTTGGGTCTTCCAAATAATTAGCTTAGAAGACATGCTGCACCGCCATAAATCCACTCCACACTGACACCTTGTACCGCCTCCTACAGTTTAACAACCTAAGTGTGTGAGTCTGCATGTTAGTGTGTGCATGTACTATAGTTCAGGTTGGTTGTGTATATGCGTGCCTGCACAGGCAAGACAATGCCACACATAGCGTAGCACAAGCACCCCCCCCCCCCCCCCTTTCCTCTCACTAGCAATTTGCTAAATAATTGTGGACCACACCCTAAGTTTGTTGTTAACCAAGCACCAAAGCACCAGTGTTACAATCAACTTTACGTCCCCCCTGTTATGCAGTTGATTTATCACACTGTAGGTAGGCGGTGTCAAGTTTTACTTGACAACTTTACGACATTTCACTAATGAATTTACATCGCAATCGGCGACCTCGGAATATTGAATGAATACAGGAATGGAGATTTCGTTGGACTCTTAAAGAGTCTGCTGGCCGATCTCTCCACACACACACAGACACACACACATACAGACACACACACGCACACAGACACACACACACACACACACACACACACACACACACACACAGACACACACAGACACAACACAAGCAGTCCCAGCAGCCCACCAGCACCTGGCTGCGTGGAGTCAACAACAAGGACCAGATGAAGACGGTTCCTTTTTTTTTTCTTCTCGAGATCGCGGTCCATTTACACAGGTGCTTCCTATTCTTTACGGAAGGAAGCGAAAAAAACACACACAACGTTGGGAGACCTAAACCTGGGGTATCACCGAGAGAGCCCTGATTGCCATCAGGAGAGCCGCTCTTCCTGTCGCTGCGCCTCCAGACGGCGGGCCTCGGGAGTCAGATTCAGCTCAGATTCACAGAGAGAGAGAGAGAGACTCTCAGTCTCTCCAGCTTGCGTCATTCTCTCGGGCCGAGAGGAGAAACCGAGATCCCAATTAGGAAGATATTCTGGTTGTCAGTCGCTTGATGTGGAACGGTATTGGCTTGGAAAGATTAGAAATTTTTAAAAACTTTCTCTTTGCTGTGGATTCAAGAACTGCCCATTATGGGTTGCTTTTTTTTTTTTTTTAAATCAATGACAGGTTTTGGCAAGAACTATTGTATGTCCGTAGTGTTGGAGCGGCCGTTCAGTTTTCCACTGAAAACTTCCACTGAAGAAACCTTGAATGTACAGAGCCATTGCATGAAACAGGAATTGGTTTTCATGTAATTACTGACTGGAAAGTTCACAGCCTCTCTTCACTGGCATCCATGTCCATGTTCCGAGACCTCTGAATACAAAGTGTATTACTTATATTCCAAACTCTACACATGGGAGGCCTTCTCAAGCCACATCGACACATCGCAATAATTCCATGTGAACCTAATAGAATTGTAAATCGTTTCAAAATGTCGATCAAAATTGGCTCCTGCAAAGTCACCCGTACGATCGTTTGCGAGATATGAAACAGAAGAACTACATTTATCTTGATTTAAAGGGCTACATCATCATCATCCCTGTTAACACCATCATGTATTCTACTGGAGCTCAACTGTCACTTCATAGCAAAACACTGGAAGTGAGCCTTTATTCGTCAACGGGCCAACACTTTTGTTGACACTTTTGGTGACTGGCCATGACAGTTCCGATCAGATACAATGCTACTTTCAAACCTTTTCAGAGATGGTACAAGAGTGTGCGAGTCTCTCTACAAGTGTACTTCTTGTTGGTATTTGCTTCACCTAATCAAGTACTCATCTGATAGACTTTGCTTTACCATCTTTCTAGATTCTTAGGCTTCCAATGCATCTAGCCGTTCTTCCAGAATCACTGATGTCCTCCATGACGAGTATGTAGTGATATACATCGCCTTCGGCTCGCTGATGAGGTAATAACGGCAGGGCCACCAGTGAAGGATTGGCTGTGCTTTCAGGGTTTTTTCGCTCGCACCTCCCCTCCCGTGGTGAGGGTCTGAAACAAAGGCAGTATTTCTATACATTTTTCCACAGCGGGTTGACCACACATTTGATGGTCCTGGTCCTGCTAAGCACTCAATATATCTAAAGCTGCCTCACCTGAGCCTTTTTTTTTTTTCCAGCCGCAGCCACATGCAGACTGCTCCGCACCTGGTCTGCAAGACCAGCGCAAGCCTTGACTGTGCCTTAACATCGCGTCTAAACGCACTCAGACAATATGCTTTCTTTCCAGAACGTGTCTTTGGGCCATTACAGTTTCACTGACTTATTGTAGAGTTCAGTGGAGAATGTGCCTGCGTGTGTGTGTGTGTGTGTGTGTGCGTGCGTGCATGCGTGTGTGAACAAAAGCACTATGAGTATCTGCACTTCCAATGTAAAATGTAACCATGTAAAGTAAAATAGAAATGGTCCAGTATTAAAATCCACCACGGTACCGTTTACCACATGCTTGACATACTAAATAATAGCCCCCCCACCAAAACATAATGATAAGAGTGTCTGAATCCCCTTGTTTTCCGACGTTGACATCATGGGGAGCGCAGCCAGCCAAAAGAAATCTCCCACTGCTGGCTATTTTCAGCTCCCCCCCCCCCCCCCCCCCCCCACCAAAAAAAAGTTTTACTGGAATGACGGTGGAAAATGGCATCTAAACGGTTTCCAATGATTCATGCTTCTTTTCAGATGCATTTTTGTGATAGGGGCTAATTAAAGGCACCATAAGTGGTCATTACAGAGGCGCTTTATGATGGGGGTAAGGAAGAGGACTCGACCCCGGGAGGGAATAAGCAATCAAATAAAAAATAAAAAACATGGAATAAACAACGATGGCTCAGAAACGCCATGACACGGTAACTTTGAGGGATTTGCACCAGGGGCCGTCAAACCCAACACCAGCGACTTCCAAAGAGGAAATGTTTACATTTCTACAAATCAAAAAGCGTAAGGGTTGTCGGCCCATGAAGGGTCCCCAAGTGAGGTTCCTGTACGACTTCAGGCGTTCCCTCGGTACACTCCCTCGAGCTTCCAGCGGGGGAAACATTAACTTACAATGACAGGCATAGAATTGTGCAAATAAAAGCAATATGACTTTTTTTTTTTCTTGGAAATATTCTTTCTGCCTACTGAAACCATAAAGAGGGACACACACACACACACACACACGCACGCACGCACACACCACACACACCACACACATACACACACACGCGCACGCAAACGCACACACACACGCACCCACTCTCAGAAGTTCAGCGTTGGTGCTCGAATGCGGATGGAAAAATTGAGAGAAACGTTGAGCGAGCGAGACAGAGAGAGAGAGAGAGAGAGAGAGAGAGAGAGAGAGAGAGAGAGAGAGAGAGAAGAACAAGTCTCATCGCAGCGGACACACAGCGTCAAGCCCCCTCGTTCTCTCTTTGGCATATTTCGCGAGCGGCATGGCCGTCGTCCAGCAGCCGCCCCCCCCCGTGAATACATCACCCCAGTAACGAGGTGGGAGCGCGTCGCCGGTGCGCCACAGCAAGGCGCATCACAGCCGGCTCGCCAGAATCCAGGTCGTAAAAAACAAACAAAAGAGACTGCGTTCTTTACATGAAGCCAGCCGTCTTTCTGACCCGTGACAGGTCGTAATTCTGCAAATTACAGGGCTTTAAATGCATTCTGGACACGCATCCCAAATAGGTACCCTCTGGAGGTGGAAGGCTGCTTCATATATATATATCTTGCAGCAAGCCTTTTATTAAAAGCCTTCTCGAACCGGAGACAGATTCAGCTCGTTCGGGGTGGTTCTGTTTTTCATACCCCCTGGGCAACTTTTGTTTTTCGTTTAGACGTTTCTTTTTGCAAGCGCGCAAGGTTCACCTGACCGAATGACTTGCTCTTTTTTTTTTTTTTTTTTTTAAACGTATTGTGTTACGGTATTGAGGAAGTGGGTTGTTTCACTAATGTAAGAATGCAATTTGGGTTTAAACGGCAAAATAAATAAACAAGAGGAATTTTCCACGTTGTAATGACTTTGTGTGAGTCACGTTCCCATTATTTGGATGACAACAAGCTGCGCTTCACACACCTTCCAACTCCCAACTGCAACCAACTGTAGCCGTTGTAATTCAGAGGTACACGACACACTTACACATGTCTGATTTGTTTGGACATCTCACAATTATGTGATTGACCATTTACGTTTGACTCCTTATCCATGCGCCACCAGGACCCTATTTTGGAAAAGTGGTTGGGATGAATGGAGGGAGGACTTTGAATGAACAAAGCTAACCTCTCAACCTGGCGTCGAGAGGTTAGCTTTGTTAATTAAAAGCCCTCCCTCCATCCAGTCCGCCCTCCATGACAGACCATAGCCAAAGGGCTGGCTGACGAAGACCATCTTAAGCCTCAATACGTTTGCTGAAATTCAACTTGCGCCGTTCAAAAGCATATGGCCCCGTTCTTAGTGGTGGTCATAACACATGTGCTATAGGTTTGGGGTTATGGCAATGTAAGTTTAAAAAACTATCAATAATTTGACATGCAGTGCCAGTAAATGTCTTCAAGTTTTCTTCAATCACATTCAGCAATACAAGAAAGTTAAAATAACATTGGGAACAGACATTGTTGTAGTTTTGAGAGACGCATTTGATTTCTTTCATTCACTTATGCAAATCTTTATGTTATGTTTTTTTTTTCTCTCTCTCTGAAGAACTGCATGACCTTATGAGTTCCATTTCTCCAGAGACTCTACTCTGTCTGGATTTGTTCCTCATCGCTGACGGTCAACAGAACTGGCAGCTTGGATTATGGACCGGTACTACTTTCTTGTGCGACCTCTCACACACACACACACACACACACACACACACACACACACACACACACACACACACACTCACACACACACACACACACACACACACACACACACACACACACACACACACACACACACACCACACACACATGTGTGTTAGCACACATGCTGACTGGAGGTTTTCTGGGCACTGGGAGGCACTGCTGTTGCAGTGTCTCAGAGGCTGTCATCATTACACCGGGGCCATAGTGGTCTGAGTAGTACGGTTGCTGGCCAGGGAACCACAGACTAGCGCTGTTGAAATCCTCCTGCTGACTCACTGCTGAGGAACACGGCGTTCATTCCCGGCCTTGACTCACACACACACACACACACACTGAGCCCCACGGAGGCACATTGCTTCCAAGTGTAGCATCCAAAGACAGCAGTCGGAAACACTGATAATCGTACACACACAAGCCTTCACTCTGGTCAAGCGTTGTATGTGTGTGTCCTGTGTGTGTGTGTGTGTGTGTGTGTGTGTGTGTGTGCATGTGTGTGTTTCTTTCTTTGGTGTGTGTGTGTGTTTGTGTGTGTGAGGGAGGGAGGAGATGTGTGTGTGTGTGTGTGTGTGTGTTTGGGTGTGTTTCTTGGGGTGTGTGTGTGAGGGAGGGAGGAGATGTGTGTGCATGTGTGTGTGTGCGTGTGTGTGTGTGTGTGCGTGGGTGCATGCGTGCATGCATGCGTATGTGTGTGTGTGTGTGTGCGTGTGCGTCTGTGTGTGTATGTGTGTGTGTGTGTGCGTGTGTGTGTGTGTGCGTGGGTGCATGCGTGGGCGCATGCGTGCGTATGTGTGTGTGTGTGTGCGTGCGTCTGTGTGCGTATGTGTGTGTGTGTGTGTGTGTGCGTGGGTGCATGCGGGCGTGCCTGCGTGCGTGCGTGTGTGTGTGTGTGTGTGCGTGGTTATGGGGTAAGGGGGTTGTGTGGGCTGCCTCCAGAGATCCTCCGTTGCGTAAGTGCGTTCTCGGAGAGAAACTGGAGAGCGGAATAATTTATATTCAATGGCAATTTGATTTGGCAGCGCGCTGCCGTGCGCCGCTCGTACATCACTCTGTGGAGAGAAATCTGCTGACACTGTTTTGATATTAGAACTACATAATTGCTGTCAGTCTTTACATCGGTACGGACATGTGTGATCCATTTCCTTTTCACCGGAGCGCCCGTAAATAACACAAAGGAACACTTCCATGGCTGTCATTAACAAAACGCCTCTACCTTTTTTTTTTCTTCCTTCGTTGAGAAGCTGATATGTTCTGTGCTGGCTTGTGTGTGTGTGTGTGTGTGTGTGTGTGTGTGTGTGTGTGTGTGTGTGTGTGCGTGTGTGTGTTTGTGTGTGTGTGTGCGTGTGTGTGTTTGTGTGTGTGTGTGTGTGTGTGTGTGTGTGTGTGCGTGTGCATGTGTGTGTGTGTGTGTGTGTGTGCGTGTGTGGGAGAGTGATGACTGTTTTGTGTGTGTTCACATGGTGTAGTGTTAACAATGTAGTGTGTGTGTGTGTGTGTGTGTGTGTGTGTGTGTGTGTGTGTGCGTGTGCTTGTGCGCGGGGCTCTTATTGGCCTCCACAGATGTAGATCAGACGCCCGCCTCCTCTCAAAGGGACTTTTACAGGCTTGAGTCGGGTAGCGTTGCCCTCGTTTGAACCTCGCTTATAAAAAAAAAAAGGGGTCTTGAAATCATTCCAGTGAGAGTTTGAGGAGCGGGGGGGGCTGGGGTCAGAGGAGGGGGTTCTAGGGTTGGGCTCAGGGCAAAGCAGAGGGGTTGTGGTGGGGGGGGGGGGCTGTTGTATAACATACATACAAACTTATTGTTCTGTACTTTTTTTTTCCCAGCCAGCCCACCACACATTTGATTGTGCCGTCCAACTAACAACTCCGTATATCAGAAGTTCCTTCACCTGTTCATCTGAGGGCGTTTTGGTCCCACCAGGGAGCATTTCATTGGACAATGAATCCATGACATGAGAAAAAAAAAACAGCCTTTGCTTTGAGTTTCATCTCCTCTTCCCTCGTCACCCTGGACCAAAACAGTGGCGGCTGCGCACCTCACCGGGCCATTTCACCTCACGCTCTCGTCGTGAATGAAGACCCGGATCAAGCCTGAACCATAAATAACCCCAGGGCTGTGCGCTCAGGTGGAGTCCCCGTTGAGTCTGTCGTCTGTAAGGACACATCCAATGACCACGGCGCCTCATCCAGTGAAAACAACCCGAAGAAGACATGACAGCGTGGCACGCGTGCGTCTCCTAATCCGCGGCGGGGATGAGAGATGCAATCCAATATGATAAGCCCCGACAGGATAGGAAATGAAGCAAAGTCACTCAATTGAGTCGGAGGGGGGGGGGGGGGGATAGAAGGATCTCTTGTTATCAATGGAACCCTTAATCAGTGAGCAGGGAAATTGAAATCACCTGGAACCTAGCCGCCCAAAGCAGGTCTGAATCCGCTCCGGAGCTGGGAGTAACCTTGGGGAGGATTGTCCTGGGATTAACCCCCCCCCCCCCCCCCCCCCCACCCCCCACGACCCCACCCACCGACCCACCCACCCACCCATCCACCCACCCAGAGTTACGCAACCCGGCTCCCAGTCGCTGCCCTCCTCTTCTCCCCGTTGCTCAGAGGAACCACGCCGATTCTGTTGGACGTCGTCCAACCCGAATGGGACCGAGTGTCTTCTTCTTCTTCTTCTTCTTCTTCGCTTCCCTCGGCGCTCCGGGATCCAGGATGCTGTGCGCTCGCTGCGCTATTGAAACGTGTAACAGGGGAAGGAAAAAAAAAAAACATTAGAGGGAGGCGAAGGACCATGACGTCGATGTTGAAAGAGGGAACGGGACCCCCGGTCGCAACCACCACCGGTCACCTGGTAATAAAGAGCACATGGGGGTGCGAGATGGGTTTATTAGAGGCCTGAGGTGGGCCTGACAGAGGGGCTGTGGAGGTGGACACACCACCTGAAACCACCAATAGTGAGTGCCATGTCTGTTGTGTCTAATAGGGATTACACTCAATTCGGGATTACACTCAATTCTGACTTTATATAACTTGTTCACACGCAAAGAGTTCTATTCGGTGTATGTGTTTCTAATTATATTTCACAAATTGGCAATTGATTAACTGATTGATGGTTGTACTTATCCATCTTTATCTTAAAGGGACAACATGTTGGAGTGTACATGAGTAAATCACTTACTTTAGTTTTACTTCACTTTACTTACAGTAAATCGGCAACATAGGAACAGGCTGTATTTTGACTTAAAAAATGTGACTTACATCCCTCTCCTTAACTTAATTTGTACATTTTATGTGCATTCTATCCACTCACGCAACTCTCATTATCTATTTATACCATTTATGATTACGACCGTTTGTTTATGATCGTTGTTGTCTGAACCCACGGGGTTCGCACACACACTGGGAGCGAACGGGGGCTGTTTCTGCCTGAGCCCCATCAGGCTGCGGTTCACAGTTCACTCACGGTCAAGGTCTCGGTAATGAGAAGGAATTTCCGAGGACCTTTTTAAGAGCTAGCGATGACCGAATCAGAACTAAGGCACTCTGGGCACGATGTAATTGTCCTCTCTCTTCGCAATATCACCGGAGCTAATCCAGAACAAGGCAAAAACACTTCAGCCATGTGGAAGCTTAAGCGGCTCAGTTTACCTTGCTCCACCAACACGGCGCTATAGCTCCAGAAGAACGCTACAGCTAACATCAAGCCGAACCTAAACACCACCCTGGCGCAGAGCCATGTATGTTCCAGACAGAGGACAGGCTTTACCTGGATGGACTCGGTGGGTGGGATAGGAATATGCCCCCTCTATGACAAACACAGGAAAAGGTTTGACTCAACGGCGATGTTGAGTCAAAAGGGCTGTTCCTGATGGCTTTTTCATGCCATGGCTTGTTTGACCTGCAAAGACACCAGAGGGCAGTCATTGGCGGATTACCAAAGGCTCCCTGGGAGCAGGGATCCGCAGAGGAAATAGTTGAATAATAGGCCCACTAAAAGGCCAACGGGAGTCCGAACGACCTGTGGACGTCGGATCTGACAGCCCGTCGAGTTTATGCATGATAATGATGTCTCTAAACACACCGCCGGCGTGGTAAAAACCATTTAGCATGACTCGCAGGCAACTCGCTTTAAAACGCACAAGTGGCAGTTTTCCCCCCTCAAAGTACTTTGACGAGCTTTGAAAGGTCCAGCATGCAATGGGGCAGTCCCAGAGGGAAGCATTAAAGCCTTCTTTGCTAACAAAGGAAAGCAGTCGGACTGCAAACCAGAGACTTCCCTCCACCGCTGGGAGTCTCCGGTGTCTGTGTGTGTCACAGAGCGTAGCAACAGCCTTTTCTTCTTTTTGTGTTACTGTAAATGGTAGACTAAATGTATGTCCAGACCGACTGGGCCCAGACTCATTCTACATGCATTTTGAATTAGCAACACAGATGTGGGAGGGGCCATAGTTTTTCTGATTTTGTTTAGCAATCGGAGCGCCGGTTGACTATGTAAATATGTGGAAACATGGCCCCTAATTATGTTTTCAGATGTGTAGGTAAGTCTGACAGATAGATGGAAAGACGCTCAAACAAAAACCTCAAACCCAGTTTGCATTGTTTGCACGGTACGTAGCAGTTTGCATTGTACATAACCTTCTGTATGAGCCAGCATTGGGCCGACGTGCACCCACCAGATGAAACGACTAGCGACTAGAAAAAGGTTAAGCACCCACACTGTCAGCTGGACATTTTAGCCAAACAGGAGGAATTATGTCTGACAACATTAATGGCAGAATGTGGACTCATTTATGTGCATTAGCTATGCTTGTCATAAGCCGACATTAATAAATCAAGGTATGCTCCGAATGAGGTTTCATGTTGGGTTGAACATATAATTGATGTATTCATTTATTTTCATTTATTTTAATTGAATCATGTATTTTAATGTCATCGTGCAGTTTAAGGCGTGGTTAACCGAGCTTGATCCTCACGTCAACTTGCTTTCGAAAAAGCTCCGGTCAGAAATCAACCTGATTACCCTGGTGTTGCCTTCTCAAAGAATGTTGGCTGTTAAAATGTGCTGCCCTTTTTCCAAACATTACAGCAGAAATTACAAATGCGCTCACCCGGGATTTGTTCCCATGTTGCCATGATCAGGATTGATTAGTCCCACAAATGTAATTTCTCAATGAAGAGGAATTAGCCTTGATTTATACTTACTTGCACAAAATTGCAAGCATATTATTTTGTGCATTGCTACTGCTGTGTATATTGTGTTCCATGAAGCACAGCATGCGGATACATAAGCAAACCATTACAGCAGCTCTATGAATACAATGGATCGCCACGGATGCCAAGGACCCATACAAATACCAAACAGGCAAGCAACGGGGTAAGAAAGGTCAGTCAATGTGTCGCTGTATGAAGCAACACAAAAAAAAAAATATTCAACAGAACTCAACAGAGAAAAAAAATCCAAAAAAAACATTTGTACATCCCTGTGGGTCAGTTTCCTATGTGGTAATATATACCCTTCCAGAGAAGCCTTCATGGAATACTCTGTGTCTCCCCGCATTTCTTAGAGGAAAACACTGTGGTGAAATGTTTCCAGTGCTTCAAACGTAAAACAGTACCCACGCTTCACTGCAGGGGTACACTTCTCTACACACACACACACACACACACACACACACACACACACACGCACACACACACACACGCACACACACACACACATGCACACACACACACCACACCACACACACACACACACACACACACACACACACACACATACACACACACACACACACACACACACACACACACACGCACGCACGCACTGCACGCACACACACACACACACACACACATGCACACACGCACACACGCACACACACACACACACACACACACACACACATTCACAGACTTGAGTCAGGATGTAGGGTTCACTTTCTGGTGGTAGGAGGCAGAAACGGAGTACAGACCACAACTCAGTCAAGATTACTCGATTTTATTGAATTTCTTTCTCTGGAAGCTTGGTCAGCTCCTAGCCCCCTCGCTCCCTGTCTGTCTCTTAGTGGTGTGCGTGTGCGCGTGTGCGTGTGCGCGCGTGCATGCACGCGTGCGTGTGCGTGGGGACCTCGGCGGAGGCAGCGGCAGACACAAGCGTCATCTGTAGACCCCATCACAGTTAGACATGGGATTATGAACTCCCCCCATCTACGTGGAATGAGCCTCCCACACGCAGATGAAGACCACTAAGCCCCCGTAGTACTCTGTGGCCAAACACACACACACACACACACACACACCAACGACTCGTATAATTTATGAGCAGGCTCCGAGGAGGGAACATTACTCACAACAGCATGACATATCGTTCCCTTAGCGGAGGTTCCGGTCCTCAAGTCTCTATGTTCTATGTTTGAGAAGAACCGATGTCATCATTTCTTGACGACTCGACACAGCCGCGTAAAGATGTGAAGTAAGTCCCCCCCCCCCCCCTTGATGACTAAGTGAATGATTTTTTTTTCAAGGTTTGTTATGGACCTGAACTTTGACCTCCTCTGGACCTGTGACTCAGCTGGCAGCGGCGGGGATGCCTGCTGTCACCGCCAGGGATTAAAGAAGTCCCTTTGTGCCCTCACACAGACGACAGAGGATCCAAAGTCATGTTGTTAACAAGGAAGCACGCATCCACCACCACCACCACCACCACCAACCACCACCACCTCCTCCTTCCCAAGCTGTCGGACGGACCAAACATGGAAACACTGTATGAGCGGAGAGTGGGGGTGGTGTAGGGGGGAGGTGGGGAGGGGGGGGGGGGGGGGGTTACGGGGGTGACAGAGGGTACTGGAAGGTTCCCCCACCCTCACAAGGGAACAATGTAGCATCACATAATAACGGCGTCTGCCCGTCACGGTCTCCCTGGAAACGGCGAAACGGTTTGGTGGTGGCAACGGACTTGGACAAACGCGCCTGTATCATTATGGCCGCGGTGTTTTCTGCCGCTGGGGGGAAGGGGAGAGTCTGGCAGCAGAGTGTGTGTGGGTGCAGCCAGAGGTTTTTTTTTGGGGGGGGGGGGGTGCAGCGGTGGGGGGTGGCCGGGTGGCTGGAGGGGGGGGGGGGGGGGGGTGGGCTACAGTTCCAAGGAACCACCGCCGCCACCGGCCTAACTGTAAAGCCGCGATCGGCCAGTAATGCCTCAGTGAGGACAAGGGGAGGTGAATCAGGGAAATGTCTCCGCTTTGTGTTTCAGCCACCGGCCAGCTGTGTAGCCAGTTAGCGCAAAGGAGATTTAGTGTTGACTTTTGAGACCAGCCGTGTTGAAGTTTTTTTTTCTACTGTAATTTGCGATTTATGGATTGCGGGACGATGCGTCGTGCATTTTGGTCAATAAATGAATTAACTGATGTTTGTGGGGGGAAAAAGGGAGGAAATACAATGGTCATGGATGGGAATGACTCCCACTCTGGGGAGAGAGGGGATCATGTGGGGAGACGGTCATTTCTCGGAGGGACCCCCACCATGTGTGTGTGAGTGTGTGTGTGTGTGTGTGAGTGGGAATGATTCCCACTCTGAGCTGTTTTAGCCGCATTACACGAATAATTCGATCATACCATTGTGACGTTGGGCTATTGTCTAATTAAGACTTTTGCAGCTGAACATTGTGACTGTGTGCGTGCTTTGAAGTCAGATATGTTTATCGCTCCGAGCGGTCTGAACAACTGACTTGCTGTCTGTGGAATGAATTACCACTGCAGCACTTCCAAGGAAGTGAGCAGAAGCCTGACACATGCTTCTTCACTCCCCCCCCCCGCTCCCCCCCTCCCCCCTCCTCCCCCCCCCCCCTCCTCCCTCCCCCCGGCCCCCCCACACGCCCCCTTCTGTTCCGGCACGGCAGGGCTTCCCCCCCTTCTCACATTCTCAGACGGGGCCCTCAGAGAGCCCTCCGCTGGGAGCTGAGTCATGGAGGGTCTCTCTCTCTCCCCCCCGTTTCCAACTCCCACCGCTGCTCGCTGCAACGAGCTGTGTGTGAGATGTGGGGAGACGGTCATTCCTCGGAGGGACCCCCACCCTGGTGTGTGTGTCTGTCTGTGTGTGTGTGTGTGTGTGTGTGTGTGTGTGTGTGTGTGTGCGTGCACGCTGGGATCGTTTCCTTCTAAAAGTGCTCCCCGGGGTGAGGGTCATTGTATCTGATTTGAGTCACTCTCTCGGGGTGCAGCCTACTCACCCTTCCAACACATCCCTCCCCCCCCCCCCCCCCGACCCCCCTACCCCCCTACCCCCCCTAGCATCCGATCTGGGTTGCAAGCCGTCCCCTCAGCAATGGGTTCACTGTAATGCAAGCTCCCAGTGGTGACACACATTCACAAGGGTAACCGGAGATGGCGCGTGGACAGCTAATGCACACAGTAATTGAACCTCTGACCTTAAGATTTATTTTAGTAGGTTTCAGACTATTCAACCCTCAGAACGGGCCGCTTTGCCCCCCCCCCCATCCGTTCAGATGTTTTTGTTTCATTCAGACTGCAGACACACACACACACACACACGCACACGGCAAACTCACGGTAATCTGTTTGTCTGTGTTTATCGTTGTTTAGAGATCCAGCATGAGTATGGCCGAGACAAACCCCCGAGAGAGCAGACCAATGGCAACGTGGGTCGTCTTCATGATTATGTTTCTCGATCTTATCTAAAACAGTGGACAACTGTTTACGGTATAAATACCTATCCCGCAGACAGACGTAGCTCGCCTGACCGCATGACCGCCTTGACGAACTACTACTGCAAACTTACTCCATGGAAACCTCTGGTGTCCTTTTTTTTTTTTACTTAACCAAGATGACGTAGCTGCTGACAATACAATAAGACATTCATAAAACGCCAACTGGATAATGCTGAATTTCAAGTTTGCCCCACTCAGTCTTACCACCTACCCTGTAATGTATTCTTGTCATTTGTTTGCGTGGATGGTAACTTGGTTGGGTCATACGGGGCGGAATTTTGCGAGTTTTGCAGAAACTTTAAACAGACACCATTGTGCAGGAAAACGGCTTAATTTGGACTGCGCAGTGGTGGTGGGTGTGTACACTGGGAAAAAAAAAAAAAAACTAAAACTTTTCCAAACAACTTTGTAGATCAATAAAAAGGAACAAGCTGGCCGGTCCCGGCACTCCTTATCACGGCACTATGGCCCCCGACGTCTCCAGAAGCACCCATGAGTGTTCCTGACAACACTTTTTATAGAACCCCAATATCTCACAGATGCCTTGAAATATCAACACGGCTCGTAAAAGAAAAAAAAAAAAAAGAGAGAACACAATAAACAAGCGAACGATTTAACGATCTTCGAGAATAAGCTGCGACAGTACGGGGCTCATCTTGATGCCTTTAATCACCCGTCGATAAAACCTATTCACGCCATCACTCAAACGGAGTGAGCGGAAAAATAAAAAAATAAAAAAATAAAAAAATAAAAAAATAAAAACAACAACTTTATGATTCTTCTCCATTGTCCTCGAAGAGCCTCGTTCGCACCGCGGGGCTGGAGTGCGTCCCGCCGTCTGGTGGGGACAAGTGCGCCGCTGGAGGAAGGAAGCAGCATCAGCAGCATCAGTAACAGCAGCAGCAGCAGCTGGGAAACAGCTGGCGGCGGCAACACAGTAAATACCCCAGCCATCGGGGGGAGAGAGAGAGAGAGAAAGAGATCGCACCTCCATTGAGATCGTACCGGCCTCGCAAACAAGCAGGCGGCCCGGATCTGTTGGCGTTGGAAGTCTGCGCGGTGCGAGCAGAACAACAACAACAACAACAACAACAACAGCAACTCACGCTGTCTCGCCACGCCGCCAGGCCGCATCGCAGCTGCGCACCGGCGTGGGATTCTCTTCTCCCCCCCCCCCCCCCCCCCTCCCTCCCCGGGGGGGGGGGGGGGGGGGGGGGGGGGGGGTACGGGGGTTTAATTGAAGTGAAACAATAAAACGCTGCTCTTTCTCCCATGTGAGTTTCCAACGCCGTGGGGTACAACAGAACGGGCAAATGAGCTTGTACAGGAAAACAACAAGTACACAATTTAATTGTCCCCCCCCTGCCGACAGGAAGCCCATATGAGGATGTACAACCATGCAGAAGGCCCTGATTGGCAAAGGGTTGTACATGTACCCCCCCCCCCCCCGAACAGTCCGCTATCGCCAATTCAAATGGATGTTCACAGTGTGATGCTAGAACTCAAACATGGAACATTATTATGCTCACTGGCATCTAATCTGTGTGTGAGATGCCTCTTCGCTGGCAGCAGCGGTGGACTCTGTTGGAGTTGTTTATGACATGAGATGCTACCCTTTGCCAAAATAAAGAGAGAGAGAAAGAGAGAGAGAGATAGAGAGAGAGAGAGAGAGAGAGAGAGAGAGAGAGAGTCACGACCACAGCTGACTGGTGGAATGTCTTGTTTCCCATCACTGTGACACATTCAGGTGCGGGGGATCAGGGATCCACAGGTGATTAACAGGCCGGTGGGGGCCTTTG
Organism: Urophycis tenuis; assembly: GCA_036785325.1. Lineage (NCBI taxonomy): Eukaryota > Metazoa > Chordata > Actinopteri > Gadiformes > Phycidae > Urophycis > Urophycis tenuis. Next base: position 3,345,148 of record JAXIVH010000014.1, on the reverse strand, counting down.
ATGAATCCCGGGGGCGTGTGCACACGGAGGCTACAGAGTACAGCTCTGTCTCTGCTCCGTCTGCTTCTGGTCAGACACATGCAACGGGGATGGGGAAGGAGGGGAGGGAGTGGAGGGGGGAGGTTGTGGTGTTGTTACATTTGGCATCCTTCACCATGGAAACCTACTGTCTGCATGCTGAATGTTGCCCTTTGAGGAGTTCCTCCTCCACCACCACCACCACCACCACCACCACCACCAGCTCCTCCTCTTGCATCTCCTCCTCCTCCTCCTCCTCCTCCACCACCTCCACCTCCTTCTCAAGTTCAAACAGACTGCTTCATTCCTTTTCTCCTCTGACTGCTGGCACGACTTGAGTCAAATGCCTTTCAAGCTAAACGCATTTTATTTTTTCACTTTTTTTTTTAAACGTTTTTGTTGTTTTCCTTCTGCTCTCCAACTGATCTGGGAATATTTAGAATCCAGAAAAAAAAATCAAACTGTGATGGTTCCCTCGATTTCAATGCAATGTATGCGGTGTATTCATTTTAGATTATGTGTGTGTATGTGTGTATGTGTGTGAGTGTCTGTCCTGAAATGACATGTACGTGTTTGTGTGCAGGGTGTTTTACTCATTAGGGGGAGGCCTGGTGTAGTCCAGGAGGAGGTTGGGAGGGGGGAGTTCAAGTGCTGGAAAATGTTCTTGGTGCCGAATTTCTTCTTGAACTAGACATTCAGTCCCCCCACCCCCGCAGACCTCAGACGGTATTCCAAGATTGAACCTCACCTTTGACATTTCTGGTAAGATACGGCAAGTCACAAAAAAAAACATTAGCTGTACCAAAGGGTTAATCTCGGGTTAACATAATTTGTATTGTGTATTGTTGGCCGATGCCAGATCCGGCTGTCACTACAAGTAACTGATGCATCGGGCCTGTGCTCCCCCCCCCCCCCCACACACTTTTCTCCCCTCTGGTCATGCTCCATTCTGATCACGAAAGAGCGATATTTGTGTAGTCTGATACGTGTGTTTTTTGTCAAGTTTACCGAGCGTTTACGTTGGATAACATACTTTGTGCTGCACTTCATGTCACCAAAAAGCTGTCCCGGAAAATCAATCATGTTTGACAGCATGATTTATTTTCATTGATGTAAATCATGACCACTGAAAATCACAGAGGATATTGTCCTTACAACCCTGCTTCAATTCTGCATTCATATTTTTACTTACCAGTCCCCTGTGATTGATTTTCAATGCACGGTTCATTTCTCTGGTGTGCTGGCCTATGCCCCCATAAGTGATTTCCCGTCCTTTTGACATCTTGTTATGAAGTCCTCTGTAGGCTTTGTTCAAGAATTTCCCCATATATCAGTCCGATTGATGACCAACGTGCAAAGATAGAAGGGATAACGTCTCTCAATGTATTTTACCCAGCTCAACAGTTTTATAGTGAAACGATAATCTAGGAACCTTTGGGGTTTAATGCAATGGGCCTACACTGTTTTCCTCTGAACCTCTATATGATTGGACATTGTATCATTCATTCTTTATACTCGAATGCTTTAAACAGCATTGCAAAATGAAAGATTGGAACATGTAAAATCTCACAAATACCCAAATATTGTTTGGATGGTTTACTGTGTAACCAATAATACCAGTTTAGTTTCAGCCAAGTTCAGAAGTTTAGCGATTTGTATACATGAAACTTGTGTACAGGTACTCAAGTAACGTCATTGCATTGGCTAACTTGATATAATAATAATCCAAAAGATTTGTCCCTTTTCATTTGTGTTGTGAAAGACGTCATACGCAGTGCAATTGAGAGCATGTGAACTGTGTGACAAGGAGAGTGGGATGGCTGGAATCTAAACAGGGGACTGTGTGAAAAGCCACCAGAGCAATAGTCTGAGCAGCGGAGCCCACTTAAAACCCCAACCACAAAGTGATCACAGATGCATACTGGGGGTGGGTGAGTGGGTGGGGGGTGGGGGAGCAGTGGTAAGACCCCAGTCCCTGATGGGAAGACCATAAACCAGACAGAGGAGTCACCAAACGCAGCACAATAACATTATGTCAGAAATAGGGACACTTTCTATCTAAAGTGACGCAACAAGGTTTCCCTTGAAGCCGACTTCTCCTCTCCCTCGCCATGGAACCCCTCTCAAGCTTTCTTAAAGCTTCACTGTTTTTCTCAGGGATCCGTAGGTGTGAACAGGAGCACAGGGTGTCACGTTATGTTGACGATGTATTATTCTTCTTCTCAGATCCTGTGTCATCTGCCCCTGTCATTTTGGAATTGGAACAAATAAAGGGAACAAATACATATTTTATAAAGGTTTTCTATAAACAATTTTACACTAAAGATCCCAGATGATGACTTGCCCTTCCGTGTATCTACATCATCATCGTTGTCCCTGTACTTGTACTCTGCACAATGACAATAAAGTTGAATCTAATCTAATCTAATCATAATTCATGTATTATGGGGCCAGTATATGTTTTTCCCTTATCGGTTTGTATGAAATTAACTTGGTTGGTCAGCAACCTGAAAACTGACCTTCAGAAGTGGGTTTTCTTTTAATGTCTTTGGCAGAATTAATTGTGTAAAGATGAACTTGAAACTTTTTGAAAACAAATGTCAACCAGCTGTTCACTTGCTGTTCACGTTGACCGTCTGTACCTGTATAAGTTGCTATTGGACTGTTCCGTTATCAAAATTCCTCAAAAGAGAAGGGGCAAAGTAACACTCGAGGCAGAAGAGGCAGTGTAACACTCACCATAATGTGGTGTGTACCTGGGTCCAAACATGTACTGCACCTCCTTGGGACGCTTCTTTCCCATGATCCAACGTAGGGTCAAAGACGAGACGCATACTATAAAGTGCATGTCTCCTGTTCAAACTGAGCTCATGTAAACACATCCCTGTGTTCAGAGTGCTTTTACAGACATGTCCCGGACACCTTTATGAACAACATTTACAAGGTTCCCATGGAGACAGTCAACCTGGGATTATCTAACTGGAAAAGGTTCCTGCAGCCTGGATGTACCACAGGAAAGGGCTCCATGCGAAAGGGCTCATCCCACACAGACTCACGCACATACACACACTACAGATCTAGATCTGCCCCCGAGGGGCGAGTTACATGGGGATTCTCCATCCACTAAGGGATGAAGGGGTTTCCAGAGGAGAGGTTCACTATGGGGGAAACCCCATAGTGAACCTTTTGGTGGTGGAGGAGGTAGTGGGGGTGGATTGGTGATCTTGATCTAACCCTGATTCAACCCCCCCCCCCCCCCCGCCCCCACCTACCGCCTGTTGTAATCGCTAACATTTTGTTTTAAAAAGGCCCCACCGAGACAATATTTTCGTAATTAAATGGAAATGACCTGAGTAGCCCAATTACCTCATACGTTTCCAAGTCTGGCCAACTTCTCACTTGTTTTGTAGTTTTTTTGTTTTGTGTGGATGTCTTGGATCTCTCTGTTTTCCATTGCCAGATATAGATCAAAACTAGATGAGACTTTCATCATGGAAACCAGTGTGTAATCTTTCATAGTCTGATAAGGTGACCGTACAACAGCTGCTTTTAAGTGCAGCATGAAAAGTGGATTGTTGTGTTGCGTTATTGTGCTACTTTTTCCGAGGATTCAGAAGTTTCCTCTGGTCTGGTCTCTCCGCAGTGATACATTTATATCACACACATCATTGTTTGCGGGAATTATTTTTTAATAGGCCAGTAAATCTTCACAAAAGCACATATAAAAGCTGCGACTTGGCAAGAATAGTCAGTCAACCAAGATAAAAGTGCTTCGGTTAAAATTTTACTTAGTGTTTAAATGAGAAATGATCGTGCTATATGCGGTATTTCTGCTCTCCTACTCAATTACCCTTTAATCCTAGCACTTATAGTCTTAGAGCCTAATTAGTAATTAAATTGCAGTGCTATAGTACGCCGTTTGCCAAATTGTTGGTACACAAAAATAAAGTGAAAACAGTCAAATAAACGACAGGAGGACTGTTCTACATTTTCAGTAGTTTTATTGAAAAATGCCTCTTCTGTTTCAGAAATAAATAAGAAAATAAGGTTGTGGAATTCACACATGTGCAGTAAAAATGTGAGAAAAGCAATTCTATATCCATAGCCTTGCAAGCAAATACAACTGTATTGGTGCAAAACTACAACTATATTCCGATTTAGTAATCCTCACTAAATATACAACACACACATGCAATTCCACCTTTGGTAACAAAAAAGGAAATAAATCGGATAAACATTGACTTATAAAAAGTCACAATTAACAATTTATGGTAGGGCATACTAACATGAAGATGTAAGGGGACAGAAAGCACACAGAAACACATTTCTGAGTGAGACAAATGAAAAAAGATGATGAATTGAATGAATGAATGTTGACGCATCCTTGGACAAGTTTCAGAATCGAAATTAGCAAACGTGTTTCTTAATTTATTTTAGGCAAGTATAGGGCATTACATGTTGGACTCCATTGAACATTAGATGCTCTTATATAACAAGCGAGACACTTAAAAGTAACAATCAAACACACAGGTTTGCAAATCAAAACATCAGATTTTGTACTCATCCTCCTAAACTTCCTCACTTTGGCAAACATACTGTATATCTGATAAAGCCAAGGCTATGTAACCTGTACATGTCGTTTGACTGAATAAAACTGCATACTCACATGGACTAATCCTTCAATAGAACACTTTGTGTGTGTGTGTGTGTGTGTGTGTGTGTGTGTGTGTGTGTGTGTGTCTGTGTGTGTTTAGGAGACTATGCTATGTCCCTGGGTAGTGACCTTTTTCTTCGTTGGTTTCCAGGTGATTCTGAATCATAATCGTCGTCTTGCTCCACAGGTATTGACACTACCGCTGGTTCAGGCTCGTAGTGGTTGGCTAGAAAAAGGTATGGATTGGATTGGCCCAAAAACAATCAATCAACAAATCAAATCAATCAATAGAAAAAAAAAAAAGCGTTCATTGTACAATCTTCACATGCACAGATCTAATTGTATTGCACTATGCTATGGACTTTATCAAAAATGTCCATGGTCAAGCTACTGTTCTGTTTCCGACTCAGCGGAGGGGAAACTTAGAAGAGGTCCTTTGCTCTTTTCAAAATCTGGTATGATAAATACACGTATGTAACGAAACGTTTAGAAAAAAAACTACTGCAAAATGTGATGACGCTCTATAATAATAATAATACCCTCTTAGGCACTCTCATGAAGACATACCTTGAAGTAAAATAAGCTTAAAATAAACAAAACAACAACGAACAAACAACAAAATAAAAATTGTAAAATGATAATCTATATGGAAATGGCCGGACAGCACACGTTCACTTTTTTTTTTACGTGGATTCGGAGGACATACAGACGCATACACACGGAGGAAAACAAACAACTATGTGATGATTAAATGTACAAATGATACATGCTACAGTCCTGACCAGAGCACCAGACGAAATAACACAACACAATGGCATCTTCAACAGAGGTTATGCTGGTAGTTAAGTAAGCAGAGGAGGGTTGGGGGTGGGTGGGGTTATAAGGCACAAGCATCAATGTTAACATGATCTCTTAACAGGAAATTGTTTTTTTTTACTTTCGGTTCATACATCATTTACAAGGCAAACCGACAACAACAACAAAAAAAAAAAAAAAGTTTTTTATTTACAGTCGTCATTTTCATCTGCATTTGCTCATCAACACTGCTCTCCGTTTTGTTAACATCCTCTTTGGTTAGTAGTTGTTGGGTATGGTTGCTTTTTGGTTTGGGTTGGTTGGTGTTTTTTTTTTTGGGGGGGGGGGGGGTACATGCCTCCTTCCTTTTCGGAGAGATATTCGGAGAGATATTCCTTCCCTACCTACCATGTTTTGGTGTTTTCTAGGTTGTTGTTTTTTTCAAGATGCAAACACGACACCATCACTGTGGCCTGCCGCTGTGAGGAGATGTTAGTGCCAAGTCCGTTCCTTTGACCTTTTCTACCGGTTTCGTTCGCTCATTCGTTCGTTCTGATTGTTTTTGGTTCGTAATGTTGCAATGTTGTTGTGGTTTGGGTTTTTTTTGTTGTTTTTTTTTTGTTATCGTGTCCATGTTGAATTGTTATCCTTGCACGCCTCCCCTCTTTAGAGAGTCGGTGGCGCGTCTCAGAAACAGGACGTCAAAGTGAAAGCAGCGCGGGAGGCTGAGATAGTTTACTATGCCGAACCTGAAAATAGGTCAAAGAAAGGTGTGTGAGAGGTTCAACTGTGGAAAGAAGGTGTTTTCATTCTTTGTAAGTCAACACTACGCATGCCATTAACACAGCTCTATATAATGCAGGAGAGGGGCACAGCACTCTGCTGTCCAATCGAAAATTTGCATTTGTCTTCCAATTCTCACGAACCGTCTCAGTCCGCTCCCCGTGCATTATCTAGAGCAAAATTTAGTACTTTAAAGATGCAATTCTACTGAGCATGCGTCATTACATGTTGGGTGACCGACCACAGTGCCATGCAGGGGCACCCCTACAGGGCGCCGCCGGGCGTACCTGTGTATCCTTGTCCGTTGTAGGGGATGCCCACGCACTGGGAGGAGTCGCAGTAACCGGGGGGCCCGGGCGGACCCCTCACTCCAGGGGTACCCTGGCGACCAGGAGGACCGCGAGCGCCGGCCATACCGCTGGGACCCGGGGGTCCCGTCCTGGACTCGCCCGGTGGCCCTGGATGAGGGAGGAGGAGAAGGAGGCGGGGGAGGGGGCGGGGAGGAGTGGGAGGGAGACGGGGAGTAGAGGGGGTTATGGGTACAGAGATGTGAAAAAAAACAAAACAAAGTGGGGGAGTCTCTCAGGCCAAGCAGTTAAAAACCCCAGTGACATCATGTGGGGGATAATCTCCAGTGGAAAGGGGCAGAGGCAACATTGGTTTTGCAGTGCTGTGATTTAAATGTTTAGACGGCCCCAGTGAAAAGCTTGACCAGAAAAAAAAATGGAAAGACAAGCAGTCAAAGGTTCTGTGGAGTTGCCCCCAGCCCCCTGTCTAGACGCTAAAAAACCCTCTGTGGAATTTTCCCCCTCTTGCTCTCTCCCGCTCCCACCCTCTCTCTCTCTCGCTCTCTCTCTGTCTTTCTCTCTCTCTCTCTCTCTCTCTCTCTCTCTCTCTCTCTCTCTCTCTCTCTCTCTCTCTCTCTCCAACTCCCTAAGTGAGCCCATGTGTTGTGTATGAAGCCCTTAAAGAAAGCTCATTGTGCAGCAATCCCATTCTCTCATTTTTTAAATTTTTTTAATTTATATGTCTTTCGCACTTACTCACATACACAAAGGTGACTCATCGCCTCTGAATTCATCCCACAGCCGCTTCACCTTTATTCACAGAGGGTGATCTGGTGACGGTAAGCGTCACTTCTCAATACACTAGCCCACCCACCTGACTTGGATCGGCCGTGCAAAACATATCTAATATCAACTGGGCCGTGCAGTTCGGTACGGGCCGATGGCCCGGCCACTGGTGCTGCTGCTTGCAGCTTTCCCGTTGACCACTCGTCCAAACAACTGGACACTCGATGGCGCTCACTGCACTTGGATCCTCAGCAGTACGTTTGTCAAGAAAATTTGAATGGCCGAAAGACAGCCATGCAGTTAGTTAGATAGCGTGGCCAAAGCCATGGCGTAGTGCCTTGCACGGACACCAGCGTGTCCCTGACAGCACTCTGGAAACACCATGAATGAATTTGGTTTTCAATGAGTCCAAGTTGACTACAGCTCTCCAAATATGAATAGTTGATGCGGGTTTATTAATGGGTTCATTCAAATGGTAGTTGCAAGTGCTGCCGCGCCACCATCTGTCGATGCAGACCTTCCAGTGGGAACAGCATGTGTCAATGGCGTGTGGACCGCTTACAAAAAAACTCACTGCACCTAAATTCCTTGAAGAAGGAGAGCTCGGACCAGGAATAGGTTTTGAGTGTCTCCAAAAAGAAATGATGTCCTCCAGCTGCCCAAACCGCTGCCAATCAGTTTGGAAATGACTGACAAAAACAAACAAATATCTGATCTCTCCAACAGACTCAGGGCTTGGGCTGGTGGCGTCGTTTGTCTCTCTCCGTAGAGGAGATGTTTCAAAGCCCGGACTTGACTGAGAAAGAGAAGAGTCTTACCTGGTGGTCCACTTCCTCCTCTTTGTCCTCTGGTGCCTGTTCCTGGGGTTCCTCTCTCTCCCTTCTCTCCTTGCAAACCTGCACGGTTCAGCCATACACATGGAGATCAGTCACAGATGGGCCTTTTAGACGGTCTTAAGCTAGGACTAAGCTCAGGGAAATTACCCATCGGCAGTGGCAGCTAAAATGCTGAAATATAACAGGCAGCTATTGACAAAAGCAACGGTAAAACAAGAAGAGTGGTCTGTCGTGCTAGCCTGAAGCATGCTAACAGGAAGCACTCAATTCAATGAAAAACTTTTTTTTTTTCTGTACATCAGCCATGGTTAATCACAAAGGTTCCTAGGACTCAAATAACTCTGTAATGTTTTGTAAGCAAGTGGTAGCATCATTGCCCACCAAACTCATAGCTAACCCTTAGCTAGCCATGAGTTCAACGGGCAGATCGCAGTTTCTGCAGTTCCTCCCCGGCACATATATTTCCCCGGCAGATATGTGGACTGGACCTGGTTCTCCATTGTTTCCGGGTAGACCCGGGGTTCCAGGGAATCCGGTCCGGCCGGGCTGTCCGGGTTCTCCGCGGGATCCCTCGTTTCCGGGCGGGCCGGCGGGACCGGGTGGGCCGGCAGAGTTGCTACGGTAACCGGACGGGATCTGGTTGAGCATCATGTTGATTCTGCTCATCTGGCCTGCAAGAGACGGACGCAAGGTGACGGGAGGCCATTTTTTTCAAGTAGTCGGAATCCAAGTTGTTTTCAGTTTTCCTTTTGGCACATTCTAGGTACATATACAGATGACTGGACTTCAGACTAGAGATCAACGCACTTGATTGTGGTTGACCTTTCCTGAGGCCGGTGGTCGACCTTTACTTACTGTTCACAAGCTGTTCACAGACTTGTCTGGCAATGGAGCGCATCATGTTTTGGGAAGCAAAGTCTCCCTAGAAGGCACAGTGAAGGGACAAGGGACTCTTAGATAATACTGTTTAATTTCTGGGGCCATGAATGATGTAGAATGTAAATTGATCTGTCATGACATCACAACACATACCCTGTCTCCCTTTTCTCCTTTAGTGCCAACGGGTCCCTAAAGGCAAGAAGAAACGGACACGGTGAACTGGTGTGAAGACATGTTCATCTGGTACGTATTTGAGAAGGCAATCAATCAAACAATTGGAAAATATATTTAACAGTGTTTTTTTTAATCATTACAAAATGTTATCATAATCATTATCATCATCATCATCATCATCATCATCATCATCATTTTAGTCCTTCCCAATAAATTCACGTCATGCATTACGAGCCAAAGTCCTTCAAGTCCAGTCAAATCTGTATGTATACATACTGGGTTTCCTGTGTCTCCCTGTTTTCCAGGCTTCCCTGTAATTCCCTGCACTCCCGGGTTTCCAGGATTTCCCTGCCAGGAGAAAAAAAAAAAAAAGCACAAGAAGGAGAAAGAGTTAATAATTCACCCACTGCCATGGTTAACGTGAGGCCAGCGGCAGCAGCAGCGGCAGCAGCAGCAGTGGCGGCTCCAGACTGCTGGTCCCAATTAAGTGTTACGATTCTAAGAAGCTATACGTGGAGATGGGGGTGTGCCTCAACATTGTTCTTTGGGGAGGTCTGCTGCCTCCAAGTGCCAAGAGGCACCAAGGCAGAGGCGGGGAAGGAGGTGGTGGAGGAGGTGGAAGAGGGGGGTGGGGGGGTGGAGGAGGATGAAGACGACCAGAATGAGGAGGAGAACGACAAGGAAGAGGAGGAGGAGGACGATGAAGGGGAGAGGAGATGGAAGAGGACCAAGAGACAGAATTGGGGGGGGGTGGGGGGGGGGGACATGGGTGAAGAGGATGAGGAGAATGGAGGTGGATGAGGAGGAGGAGGACGATAAGGAGGCGGAGGTGGAAAAAGGGGCAGGCAGTGTGGATGGGAAGCAGACCGGCGGGCCTGTGGAGGGCCCCCGGGTGCCGGGTGCAGCCGCCGTGCGCTCCATGTGAACGCAACACTGGCACTGCTGGCATTGCTGCTTGATTAACCACAAGGAGAGAGAGGGGGAGAGAGAGAGAGAGAGAGAGAGAGAGAGAGAGAGAGAGAGAGAGAGAGAGAGAGAGAGAGAGAGAGAGAGAGAGGCAAACGAGATGCACGTTTCCTTCTCATAACAGTGAGGCAGCAAGGACCCGCATAGGAACCACGGCATCTTTCTCTATTTTTCATTTTCCCAGTGAAGTGAGTCCCCAGAGACGCACAGAGAGGAATTATCATCTCGAGTTATGACTAAATATAACTCGTCGGGTGGTATTTATGTCTCCGTAGGGTGCAAGAGAAAGACGCAGACAAAACAAATACACACAGGCATGCACATGCGCACACGTGCACATGCACACGCACAGACACACACGCACACGCACACACACACACACATACACACACACACACACACACACACACACACACACACACACACACACACACTCACCATGGGCCCTTGTGGGCCTCTGGGTCCAGATGGTCCCTCCTTTCCTGGTGGTCCCTGAGTAGAAATAACAACATACAATCACACAATGGGGTAGAAAGGCAGCCCTTTTTGTTTGGCCAATACATCACTGTAGCAAGGCTATGTTCCTCTCAGATTTGATTCAATATCTCCGCTGTGAAAAAAAGGGCTTTTGGAAAATGGGAGTCACAGCACGGGTCTTTACGACAGCAGGGAGTCCCGGTCACTCTGCGGTTATTCCAGGTTATCATGTAGCGCCGACATGTGCTTCACCAAAACGTCACACACACACACACACAATCGGAGAGCTGTAGAGCTCCTGGGTCTGAAAACGGGTCGGATCTTACCCGGGCTCCGGCTTGTCCGACGGGGCCCACTGGACCAGAAGACCCAGGAGAACCCTGGGGGAAAAAAAACAAAAGAAGACACACACACATACTTGATCAACTGCATGTCGGCAGGTATGGCGGTATGTCAGGTATGGCACATTGCGCGTATAGCGTGTTTTGATGGAGTGCGTCTGTTGAACTTGGGGAGAACTTGGCTTTGCCCTTCAGGCGAGCCCTCTGGCAGACAGATGCCACCTCCTCGCCGCTGCACCATCACTCCCAGTTTCCATAGACGCCATCCAACGAATGCCATGAATGACCGTGGCCACGCGAGCTCTCCGTTTAATGAACAAGTCTGCTGCTAGCTGCTTTTGGAATGTCTTCAAAATGGTTTCCATAGCAAGTCATCCGATGTTGTTGATGAATCGCAGTCATGCGCCGATGAATACATGATGCTATCCTGCCGTCGAGTGCGCGCTAAACGAGTCGCAGTGAGACGACCGACAGACAGGCCTGAGCGTCGCGACTCCCCCCGGTGTCCCATGCCATCATTTCCTCATTCGGATGCCAGAGACAACCGTTGATGATGAAGTTCTCCCCGCTTCAAGCGCGCCTGAGAGCCTTCTCAACAGTGACCCACTGATACCACAGGGATCTGTGTGGGCCAAAAATGGAACGATCTGATGTGTGTTAAATAAAGGCAGGAAAATATATAAGAGCCATGTTTGAATGAACTCGAATGATCTCTCCCGAAGATGTTCTTCAGATGTGACGGTGGAACCGGTGGGCTCCGGATATCCGCCGAGACTCCCAAGAACCCCCCCCGCCCGAAGCCCACGCTTATGGTGAATCCAGTTTATCAACTCGTCTTCTCAGACTCCTTTTGCTGTTTATCCAATGCGCTCATCTGCGCTAATAGACCGGCAGATTCAAATCTACCCACCGCCGCGACTCTTCAAAATGAATCCTAAAAGCTTCTAATCCTCGTCAGAAGCCCGGGAGGACTGGATGGAAGTTGGGGAGGACATTTTTTTTTTTCTTCCTCTCATTCTGTCTTTTTTTCCATCCCTTGCTTCCCCACTGGTACTGGGATTCAATGTTCCATAGTCTTCCGTGGGCTTCCATCCTGTGTCAATCAGTGGGTTGATTTTGAGTATCCGGGCCCCCCTTTCCACCCACACCACACCACACAACCACCCCCCCCCCCCCCCCGGGGGATGGCATGGCTTCGACCTCCCACTTGGAGCAGCGGTTTCAACCCTCGCCACGCAGACTAGCGACTCCTGGGCCCAGTAGCCGTCCAATCCAGGCCGTTAATCTTCCTCTTCCTGCCGAACGGAGCCCCGCTTGCTGGGGAAGTGGAAAAAGAGGGAAAGGCAGGACGGAAAGAGGGAGAGAGAGAGAGAGAGAGAGAGAGAGAGAGAGAGAGAGAGAGAGAGAGAGAGAGAGAGAGAGAGAGAGAGAGAGAGAGAGAGGAGAGAGAGAGAGACTAATACTCACTTGACGGCCAGGCTGGCCTGGGTCTCCGGTTTCTCCCTTTGGTCCTTGGCGACCCTGTGGAGAAGACGAGGATGACGAGGGTGAATGAACGATGACTGACAGGTGAAAGAGCTTCTGTCTTATGAATGACCAAAAACAACTTGGAACTCACTTTTTTGGTAACATTTTGCAATAGGGGCTGTTCAAATGATTGATCAATGCAGTAATAGTATCTAGAATTAGCATTGGGGTTGGGTTAGGGTTATGGCCAAAGGCTAGGTTTTGTATTTTACTAGTTAAGTTCTTGTTAGTTAAAGTAAAACTGGTTATACAGGCACATCTAAAGTACTTAGTAGTAGATTAGGTATGGTACATACCATAGGGTAACCTATGTATAAAATGTATCATAGGGTACAAAATAATATGTTAGTTAACATGAATAAGTAACCATGAACACCATTAGTGGATGATTACTTGACCATTAGTTAACTGTGAATTTACTGTTAGCTCATGCTTATTGCTGCATTAGCTAATGTTACCAAACAGTTAATTAATGTCCCCTTATGACTTATGAAGAAATAAGGTCAAGTCCAACGAGGAATGGTATTAGTATTTAGTGGATCTAAATCAGACTGATCCGTCGACTGCTAATAAAGAGGTGGGAAGTGAGTGGTGTTCAACCACTCCTATCTTCCTGGGAATTCCTTTGAAAGCATGACAGACTCATCAGATAGAGGTCTGGCAGCGTGCCCAATAGACTAAACTTTTTTGCATTCCCGGATACCAGCGGCTCCACAGAAAACCACCGTGAACCCAGCGGCGTGTAAAGCACGGCCCTGCATGGAGACCCAAGGGTTTCAGTGGGGGGGGGGGGGGGGGGGGGGGGGGGGGGGTAAGCGCGACTCACGGGTTCCCCAGGTAGAGAGAGGCCGTTGGGGCCTTGTGGGCCTGGTGGGCCCATGGAGCCCGGAGGTCCTGCTTCACCACGGGGGCCCATTCCACCCTGCAACACAAGACACAGGCCGCTCCGTGAGACTTGCATAGCTACAGAATAGAGTAACCCTGTGCATCACCGCACAGGGACTCCTGTTAAACTATGAGCCAGCCTAGGTACACTGAATAAGCCAGTGTGATAAAAAACAAAAATGCAAGCCACAAAAAAAAGACTGTAAAGATGTGTTCAAGAAACTTGCAGAATGTTTGTGAAGATGTGATATACACAAGGTCAATCCTACGGTGACCTTCATTCATAGCAGGACACTTGAAGCTCAAGTTACTGTCGTGTTGCAGTTTATTGCACTGAAAAGGCATAAGCCAAGAGTAGCCCTACGCAGTAAAATACAAGGAAACGACTTGACGCGTCAACTCACAGCAGGGCCGCTGTCTCCTCTCTCTCCTCTCGGCCCTTTGGTACCGGGGCTCCCCTGGAAAGAGAAGTCAACAACAACAACACCCAGAGTCAGAGCCCCGCGCGCAGCATCACAGATCAACAGTAAGGTTCGACGGCAGCGGGCGGATCCCGGGAGCCTTCCACGTAAACCCCAGAGCCATTAGGAAACGGCTGCCCTGACGGGGGCCCTATTCCACACACACGTCGGCTAACCTTAACCTCTCTGTGTTCCTTCCCCGCCCCTCACGCCCCAACTTCCATTTATCTTTTGACACTTTCTCCCCCCGGCGCCCAAATCCCCACGGTGCTCCACCACCGCCGAACCCGAAACCCTCAACACCGGGGATTTCCTCGCCCCGCCCCTTAAGCCTTCCCTTAAGCCTTAAGCGCTACAGCAGCCACGCTAGGCTACTAAAAAAAAACGTAACGTAACAGCCCCGGCCGGCGTAGCCTCAGCAGTGGCGGGCGGTGGCTGTGTTTGTCTGGGCAGGCCATCACAGACAGGGACAGGTATGGTATCATCATCATCATTAACATCATCGTCTTCTTCTTCCTCCAGCACCACCACCACCACCACCGCCACCACCGAAAAAATAAATAAAAAATGTCAGTCAAGGCTTTGACGCAAAAAAAAAAAAAAAAAAAAAAAAAAAACGTCCTTCCTGCAATTGGCGGGCGAGGACTGATGAAAGCGCGCGCTGTGGAGTGGACTGTGTGGACTGTGGGTTGGTGGAGGAGGGAGGCCGGTGTTAATGTCTTTACCGAGGGCCCCGAGGGTCCCTGGGGGCCGATGCTGTCCTGGGTACATGTGCAGGAGTGCGGAAGGGATGGACACTTGGCCTCGTCTCTCTGTAACGGAAGGATGAGAGGGAATCACACACACACACACACACACACACACACACACACACACATACACAAAAGGGTCATAAACAAGAAGTCCATGTAGATGTAGAAGCCTCAGAAGGGTCATGAAAATGAAAACCCACTGAGAGCCACTTTGATGGGCGAGGTCAAGTCTGGTTTGCAACCCCGCGGGGAGGTACAAAAACACGAACAGTGCACACTGTATGTTCATATATAGGAGGTTCATGTTTATATAGGATGTATTAAAAAGTTGAAAAAAATGTGTGTTTTAAATGGGTGCGAGAATATAACATTGGTCTTAAACCAAAGTGTAACTGGAAGCAGAATTATTAGTAATTACAAGTAATTGTAGCATCTTAATGGCAGCTTAAAAACCTTGGCTTTATTTTTGGAATTTACCAACTGGGACAACACAAGGCTGTAACTAGGCATTACAAGTTGATGCAAATTGTAAGAAATTAGCTAACTGCACTCTGTATCCGGCATTTAACATTAAACAGTGAATGAAGGTAATGATTTACTCTCTGACTGCTGATCAATAGGCACACTTGTTTCTGAGTCATTGGGTCGCCATATTGGCAGTCGCTAGATGAGTGTAATTATACCGCATACAATGCCCTATTCACTTCAGATGCACTAGCTGAAGTTAAAGATGGAGTGGTTTTGTGTAAAAATAGCACCATGTTACTCTGTAATTCTACACATCACCATTCGTATGTATCCAAAAATAACTTCACCAACTGTTATGAATGCTTTGCTTACAGGAGATGATAATTCCTATGTTTGGGAATCATTTAGTGATACATCACTGCAACCGCAAAAACACAAAAGCAATTACAAAGTCTAACGTTTGATTATTTAAAAATATCCAGGAATAAAATGTGATTCATTCAAATGGATTCAATATGTGAAGAAGAAAAAAAAAATCAGGCCAAGATGTCCACTTTCCAAAACTATAGATACTGTTATGACTGGTATGAAAGACACAGGGCATGCTAGGCTACTCTGCTCTGTTTTGGGGCGTGTGTGTGTGTGTGTGTCTGTGAGTGTGTGTGTGGGAGGATTAGGAGATGACGGTGACTTATGACAAACACAACACGGAAAGGGAATCTCCAGCAGACCAGGGAGACGCAGCTTACCGTGGCGGGCAGGTCACAGCACTTGTCCCGACTGGTCCAGCTCAAGCTGCACACAATGTCGAACATCTGGAGCTGGAACTGCATCACAAAGAGGAAGAAGTGTCACAAATGGCTTCCATTCCGTCTGGAGGGACGCATTTGCAAAAATTAAGCGCCCAGATGTAACACAGAACAGAAGAGGACCTCTCAGAGAGATGAGAGGAGGGACGCAGCCTTTCATCCCTTGAAGAGCCACCGTGAGTCGCTTATGTCACTTGTACTCACGCCTGAGACAAATCCCACTCCTTGTGTTCTCTTCAAAAGCCTGAATGTGTTTGGTATGACCACTATTTAAAGGCGTGGGGGGGGGGGGTTATGGTACTGATGGTGCTAATCCTAAAAGATACAAGATGGCTTCGGTATGTCTTCAACACACGAGAAGATTTGGCTTTGGCGTAACGTTTGGAATTTATTTGAGCTTGCAGCCACCCCCCCCCCCCCCCACACACACACACACAGACACACACAAACACACACACACACACACAGACACACGCACACACACACACACACACACACAGACACACACACACACACACACACACACACACACACACAGAGGCGCGCGTACCGTTGCCGACTGCTTCCTGCCTCCACCCGCAGACTTGGTCATCTTGCCGAGCACTTCGTAGCCCTCCAGCGTGATGTTGTTGGCCGCCTTGATGGGTTTCTCTGCCACCTCCTGACAGTCCACGTTCAGCTTGACCTTCTCCGGGGAGATGCTGATGTGCAGCTGGGAGAGAGGAAAGGGAAGGCGGGGGAGGTGGAGTTAGGGGGGGGGGGGGGGGGGGGGGGGGGGTTAATGGACAATACATTGTAATCCCCTGCAAATTTTTACAAACTGCCAATTTTCCTACAATATGGATGCCTGGCAATGAGTTGCTTAGGGGAAAAAACAGTCATGGCATCTATTGGAATTTGGAAGAGGCACGAATAACCTCAAGAGCAGATGAGGACTTTGTGGAGCTTGAATAAATCTGAATTGAAGATGCGCACTGACACCTATAGGGAGATGCTGATGACATCTGTTCACATAGTGAGTACTATTCACTCTTCGCTGTTAAGTTCTTTTCGACGACTGGGTCAGCAAGTGCAAAAAAGATTGCTTAGATATTTACAGCGAATAGAAAAACCAGTAGGAGTTCTGTTAGACATGCAAAGTGACACCAACTTTCTTCCACTGATGTAATCTTTACGGGAAATGTTGCATCTAGATACCAGAAAACCAACAGAATTGCTGGAATTGGAATTGTGGTCTTGCAGAGGCAGAAGTGACAAAATGTGGCTCAAGGTGGAGGATTTCCTCAGAAGCAAATGGTGTATTTTCTGTTAAAATCACTGCTTGTATTTATATTGACAGAGATATAGGTGGTGATTCTGAAATAACGTCAAAAAACGACAAGATGCCAGAACATGAGAGTTCCTGTCCAGGAAACCATCGTCCACATCTTGAAATCATATTTGCGGTGCGCCGTCAAAAGTGCAGCACTTTCAAAACTTTCCTTGTGCGGCTGCACATTTTCCCTCTCTGAATCGTCTGACAAGCTTCTTTCTGTCAGAAAAAAGCAAGCAAACTTTTTCTCGCTACAAAGCCATATCAACCACAGACTAGGGGCCTAGCTCTTGGCAACCAATCGCAAAATGACTGTTGGCTTCCTTGGCAACAGAACTGACTCCCTGGTGACCGCAGCAGCAGAGGGTGTTTCTTACCCCACGATGCTCCGGCTTACCAAAATACCTCTCAATTATACATCAGCAACGCAAATAATGTTTACTTAGAGATTACCTCACTGACCAGCGTGTAAGCAGAATGCAGTCACTGCACTTAAAGTCAATGGAAAATACTATTGATGGTTTATGGTGAACCATTGATACTGAGAAAAAAATGGTGCAAAAATGCCGAGCTATATTGTCCTGTATCAACAATATCATTGGTAAATGTTTGTCCTGTCGATACATAGCAATGGACAGGACTTACAACTGTGTGTATTTTTTTTCCCCCTCAGAGCATTTAGTTTGTTCCACTATGTCTGATGTCAAACGATAGTATGATGTGCTATTTTACGACCTTTGGGTTAGACCTTGATAGCTGTCGGATCATATTTTTGAGCATTCATCCATCAACCGCCAGGCCAGTGGTTTGCGTTTTCTTCATAAGACGCAACTGAAACTGAGTAATAATTAACTAGATGACTATTTGATTACAAAAATGGGGATATAATGAAACCGTTTGTCCCCGGTAATCATTCTTGTGTGTAAGCTCCCATGTCCGATCTGGGAGGACAATACGCTTTTTTCCAAGACCAGCTTCTGGTGAGGAGCATGTAATACTATGGTTAGATAAATATTATATAGAATTTCCTCTGCTCTTGGTGTGGTTCCTTGTATCATTAACTCAACTTGGCCAGGTCACGTGAAAGAGAACTCTTCAGCAGAATACATCATAGAAGATATTCTGTCTTCACCCAAAAAAAAACCAGAAGAATACAAAGAGTGCAGTCAGCAGAGCGTCTGGCATCATTTCCATGAGGTTTATGAAGGTCCTGAGAGCCAGTGTCTTGAAAGTGCTGTGGCTATGTGGATGATCCAGTCCACCTCCCCTCTTCCTCTATCGGTCCCATGGCCAACCCAAATCCAGTCCCAGAAAGGAAAGTCAGATCCCGTCTGTACTTTCTTCAATAATAAGTTACAAGGCACTCCGTTTGGCGTTTGAACGTGTACACTTTCTGACTGCCACAACCAACAACACAAAGCCTGCCCTCCTAATCAAAGCACACATCTGAGAGTGCAGAATCAACATCGGCACCAATGGCGACTTTGAGCTCCAAAATTGCTTTTCCATCGTGAAAGCTTACAGATAAGGCACACCGTGATGCTCTGTTCTCTTGAACTAAGAGACCAATTGTTCGATCTCCCATTGGGAAACCATGTAGGCTAAATTATGTTGCTGCAGTTTGGAGACCTGGAAGACGGTCCTCTTATTTTTTTTACTGTCAGAAGGGTAAAAATTGACAAAACAAAATAATGGTTGGTTTTATGTAAGGCAATAGTACAATTGTATGAGTGCCTCAACCGCTGTTCAGTAAAGGAATCTGACAGTGTTTCTCAAAACCATTAAGGTGAAGCCCTTACCACTCTACTGTCATGCTGAATCATCTGATGCAGTATGTTTACTGTAATGGTCAGTAACTATATACTATAAACACCTAGTGCTTTTGGGTTAGCCTCCAGCAACTTCCTGTTTGGTCATCATAACCCCGTTGACTGCTCATTCACCCCTGGCTGACATTAACAGCAAGGCTATTATTTGGGCAAGTGCGGTTTCAGCAAGCACAGTGTCTGGCTTTCATGGGCCGAGCATTGGGAAACCACATAAAAACATCCATTTAAAACATGTAGCGTAGCAGAGCGGGGTCTAGCGGCTAGCAGCACTCACTCAGCAGACCAGCAAATAAGCAGGTAGGTACGCCGCTGCAGACTTGCTTGCTAATGGAACAACAGCTAAAGCCACCGCAAGTTAGCCACCCAGGATACAGTCAGACTGCAGGCACCAGCAGGGCCGCAGAGAAACATGCATGCATGCACACACACACACACACACACACGCCCGCACACACACAGGCTCACACACACAAACAGTACAGCAGTTATATCATGTTGGCGATTGACAAGATCGCCCTTGCGATCCTTTTTCATGCCCATGGTTAGCTTATATTGGGCTACTCAGCTACATCACAATTATCAGCATGTCAGTTCACTGGCATTATTAAAGCAAGATATTGCATCTAGTTTTTTCAATCAAGTTTGAGAAATGTACACTTTATCAGCAGGAATGGGAAGACTGCGGTTCTCTGATCCAAGATAGAGGAGGTCCACTGAGATTACCTTAGATCTTTAGAAAAAAAGATAGAATAGCAAGACCTATTGTCTTTCAAAATTGGGGAACACATTGCTCCCTCTTGGAATGACATCAATGCAATCGGATATGCTCAGGTCGTTGAAACCAGCCCCCTTTCCTCCCGCCGAATATACCTCATCTTAAGCCATTCCAGGTCAGCAGGAGAAAAACAAATGCCAATGCTACCTTTCAGTTTTCTGTCCACTGCATTGGATAAGCACTGGGGGCAAAACAGATGTTATTTGATATATTCATGGATTTATTTTAGACTTACTGTGAGATTCCATCTTTTGTTTTGTCTTTTGTCTGCACTTTGAAAACACTGGATGTCCCTGTTGAGTGTCATCTCCTGACAAATGCAATCCCTGATTGCGTATCATGTGTAGGAATTGTATTCAAAACTGAAATACATTCACAAGTGTTTGGGATTGAGGAGCCCTGGAATGCGTGCCTCATGGGAACTGAGGGTATGAATAAAAATTCCTGAAAAAACACCACCGCTAGACAGTTCAAAACCTCCGTTCGATATTCAAGTCTAATTTTCCAGCCAGTGGAGTGGCCTGCCTCTGAAATCCTTTCCGAGGGGAGGCTGATGTTATGTTTGTTTCCAACGTCAAAAATCAATTAGACGAAAGGAAACAACATTTTCTGAATGAAACATTCCAGGGAAGGCTCCAGAGAGTAAGCCCCAGACAATAGCATTTACACAACTCCGAGCGCTTGGTTCGTCGTTCCAGAACCCAAACAAAGGCTGATCCTACCAACCGGGCCCTACTCCGACCGCTACTACAGACTGACGTGGAGCGGTCTGTGGCTGGGCCCCCCCCCCTACCAGACACCGTCCAATCACGGAGTGGAAGGGAGCTCACCGAGGGCTAACAGTAACGGTTGCGCACACGTCGTGCCGAGGTCACAATGGTGTCAATAGATCGCCTCTCCAACCTCTCTCTCCGTCACCGTGGCGACCGCCCCCCTCCGGCCCATCCGTCACAGTAATCACCCGTGGCTTACTAACTAAACAAAATGTAGCGCCAAATAGAATGAAGAAGAAGAAGAAAAAAAGAAACCCCATCACAGTCCATTGAACGTCTGCGAGATGAATAGGGCCGTTTGTTTTTGGGGTGTTTTTTTTTCCCGTTTTTTTTTATGTGAAAAGGTAACAGGATCACTTTAAACTCCGGTCACGGCACCACCAGGGTGACTGTAACATCTTTAGCTTGAAAAGGTATTTTGACCAAAGGTAATGAGCCGGTGGGGGACACTCAGAGGCCATCCGATGCGCCATCCGCATTTCATTCCGTGACGGCAGCCTTTTTAGCCCCTGTCCGTCCTGTGTTGAAGCCCGGCACTAACCACACGACAACATAAAGGCGGGGCAAGGCCCACACACGCAGGACCAAAAGCCCGCACGACAGATAAGGACGGCCGTTACCTTGTGGAAGCTGCCGTGGAAAACTTGTTTGACTTGCGGGTCGTTAAACACAGTCTTCTGGATCTCCCCGCGGGTGTCCTTGTTGTAGAAGGTGATGGTTTTGCTGGAAGCTGGAAAGACAAGAGAGGTGCGGGGGGGGGGGTGGGGGAGTCTTTGATGAATGCCATTCCGGTGTTTACAATGTGTGGCGTGCGCAACAACGCCCAAGGTTGGGGGGGGGGGGGGGGGGGGGGGGGCTCAAACCCACGTGAGTGTGGTTGGCAGGGAGACACGCCCGTTGGGTATCGAGTATGAGCGGCGATTAAGCACGCGCGTGTCTGGCTGTTTGCGAGGTGACCACCCAGGGGGCTTCGGGATCATCCGACAGATCAACATCAGATCTGCCGTGTCTAGTCTCTTACAGTAGACGCTCCGGAGATGTACTCCAGGCGTGGAAAAGAAGGAAAAAAAAAGGAAACGGAGCTCTAAAGAGTTAACAGATGTGTGTGGCTATATGGCGGACGACAGCTGTTTCCCCCATCTTTGGTGGGTGGAGGTGGGTGGGGTGTGGGTGGGTGGGTGTGGGGGGGTGTGGGGGGGGTGGGGGGTGTGGGGAGAGGAGCGGCGGGAGAGGTCGGAGACTCACGGTTCACGGTGACCCCGACCTCCGGGTTGTTGTTGCGGTCGGCGATCTGCCAGATATCAAAGGCCTCGGTGGGCGTGTCCGGGAGCAGGCGGAAGAGCAGGATGATGGTGTAGGCCGGGGGAAGACCCTCCGGGTGGATCTCCCTGGGAAGAGGAGGTTAAAAATAAACCGTCCGTCCGTCACAGGCGGCATGGGGGGGGTGGGGGGGAACCCTCAGACAGAGACACGTCACGTCGGCATAAGACAACATGTGTGGTGTGTGCAGGCTTCCCATCGGGCGCGCCTGACTCAGGGCTCACTCCCCCCCGTCTCAGTCCCACGGGAGTCATGGCTCCACCAGGAGGGACGATGGGGGGATTCTCAGTGTGAACGGTGCAGCGCTGCGCACAAAACTCAAAGAGCAAATCTCCCTCATCCAGACGCCATCGATTCCCCGCGGGCGTGCGATCCGCCGCGACGGCTTTCCGCGGAATTCTCGGGGTGGGGGGGGTCAAAGGGTCGAGGTTCGACATTCTCCACGCAGCGCCATTAAACACAAACAATAAATAAGAGACGGGAGACGGAATCCACGGCCGCCTCGGTGAGGCCACAGTCATGGGAATGCTTGGCAGTTCTCCTCCAAGTCCCGTGGAATTGGCCCGGCGCTCCCAAAGTATTTACCGTCCCGTTCCCCCCTTCGAAATGTGTTTCCATTTGCGTGCAACTGGCTCCGTGGCCGGGACCATGCACACACACACACACACAAATGCACACACACACATACACACACGCACACATGCACACATGCACACACACACATACACACACGCACACATGCACACATACACACACACACACACACACACACACATACACATGCATGCACGCGCACACACACACACGGGCGTCCGCACACAAAATGCGTATCATTACAGACAAATGAACAAGGCATGCTGTATGGGAGGAGGGGGGGGGGTGGAGGTGGTGCTGGTGGAGGTGGTGGTGGTGGTGGGGGTAAGAATAGTAGAGCAGTTCAACA
Source organism: Urophycis tenuis (assembly GCA_036785325.1). Classification (NCBI taxonomy): domain Eukaryota; kingdom Metazoa; phylum Chordata; class Actinopteri; order Gadiformes; family Phycidae; genus Urophycis; species Urophycis tenuis. Next base: position 3,322,298 of record JAXIVH010000014.1, on the reverse strand, counting down.
ATTGCCTGGGAGACCATTTAAAAAAAAAAATGGGGGGGACCGTGTGTTCTTGTATTTTTTTTGTCCACTTCCAATACGACACATGTGGGATGGGGGGGGGGGGGGGGGGGGAGCCCCGGCTAGGCAGTTATACGACCCCAACAGTTGTTGTTTCTTTTTTGTTTTTTTTTCTGTCGTAACACCTCATATTCCACAAGCTGCAACAACAAGCCGAGGACAGCCTGTGCGTGGAGGAAGGCGGGCCAAGAAGGCAATGGGGAGACCCCGCGGACGATTAAGAGGTCACTGTGAATAATGACTGCAGGTTGGGCCGAGCTATGGGATGCATGGGAAAGGGGAGAGGCAAGGGAGAAAGGGGAGAGGTGGCCAATGGGCTGGAGAAATGCGTGACAAGGATCTGGCCAAATGGAAATTTATGGATCGGTTTATGGATCTACAAACATGGCCGGGTGAAGGACGTGCTATACATATATACAGCGCTAAATCTTAAAAAAAACAACAAATACAACAAGCTCCATCACTTACAACTACAACTTCAACATACCAGTTAACCGATATTTGACAAAAAAAAAAAAAAAAAAAAAACCTTTCATCCATATGATGCAATCTGAGGAGAGGCTCTGATGAAGGTGTGAATGGGGCTACAGTTTCAGACATTACACTACTGGGACACAGATTTATTGGAAGTCTCCTTCTTTGAATTGTCCCAGCAACTGCTCCAAGTTTTTTTTTTTCTCCTTATAAACACACACACACACACACACACACACACACACACACACACACACACACACACACACACACTCACACACACACTCACACACACACTCACACACAACACACGCCCTTAAGAGACTCCACACTCACTTTGTGGGCTGGCTGATGAAGGCGTCTTTATGGAGCCTGTAGGCGATGTAGCTGTTGAAGGAGCCCGATTCCATGGACACGCCGTTCATGCCGGCGAAGGTCTTGTCTGTGATGTTGAAGGCCTCCAGCATCCTAAAGCCTTGGTGGAGAGAGAGCAGCGGCAGAGGATTACCTCCCATTATGACCAGGCGTCCCACCAACAGTCTGGGCATTGTTTAGTGGTTAATGGCTAAGCTGGCCCCTTTGTCCAGTCTCTGTTCAAGCTTTCCGTTAACGTAAAAAAAACAAAAAAAACACAAACACACACACACACACACACACACACACACACACACACACACACACACACACACACACACACCCATATGGAAAAAAACTAAATAATTAAAGGGAAGGTAGTGAAAGTGGCCAAAGCTACAACATCACGACTATGTAATTGTGAGAATGGCATGGCAATAGCAGAGAGAAAATTGCTAGAGATGTCTCACAAGGAAAAAAAAAAGAGCTTGGTTCAGAGATGTTTTCATTTAACTTAAGATAAGACCATAATTGCTGTGATAACAAGCGCTGTGATCTTCCGCCAAAGCAAGCAGGACGTAAGTGATGTCAGGATGTTGTACTTACCAGGTGTGGTGAAGCCATTCATGTAGATCAGAGGACAAGCTGGAGGAGACAAATAATATTTTTTGAAGGAAGTTGAAAGACTGTGAAAATGACACGACAAGACACCTGTGGTTTCCTATCGTGGTTACATCGAAACGTTTTGACATCAAACTGTGTTGTCACTATATTTGAATGCGATGTGGTTCCTGAAGTCCCTGCTCTTACTGGAGGTGGCCGTCTCGCAGATGAAGGTGATCAGGTTGTCCTGGATCTTGGCGAACGCGTCAAAGTCGTCCACCACAAAGACGTGCCTGTCGCTGGGCTTGCTGCCGATGTTCCTGAGCTCTGTGTGGTCCACGTCGGCCACGCCCACCACAAACACACTGTAGCCTGCAAACACGCACACACACACACACACACACACACACAGAAAGCACAAACCCACCAAACACAAAGACTATTGTTTAGCTTCCGTTCCGTTTAGCCAAGAGCTGCCAACGCTACGCTAATCACCGCGGCAGTTTTCGCAATTGGCTCGGTCAGAGGAAAAACATCGAGGAAAGACAAAAACGTGCGCCAATGCGCTACAGCTTCAATAGCAGCATGTGCGTCCATCCGACGTAAACCATAAAACCGGCGGCCCGTACGGAAAAAGGACAAAGATCAAGAGCATCGACGGAGGAGGTGGCTCCTCAAGACGCACCAGAGTGCTGCAGCTTCTCTGCGTTCTTCTTGACCTCGTCCTGTGAGCGGCCGTCCGTCACCACCACCAGCACCTTGGGGACGTTCCTCCGCATGCCTCCCTCGGTGGTGAACACCTTCTCGTAGACGTGCTTCAGCGCCACGCCTAAAACAACAAGAGGGCGAGGCCGGCGGACAGGAAAAGACGCTTTTTAGAGACGCGTCGCCGAAAGTCTGTTTCTCCGTTTCGCCTGATAAACATTTTTTTTCGACGGAGTCTCAATCACTTTGTTGTTCACCTTTACAACCCAATCCAATTAAAGTTAACTTTTCTTTTTTTTCTTTTAACTTTATTGAAACAATATGTCACACACGTCACGGGGGAAGCGTTTGGGTGCATGTACCGGTCTTGGTGTTTCCTCCCCTGTAGCGGACCATGTGCAGCGCCGACAGCACCTTGCCCTTGTCGTGGTAGCTGTTCAGCTTGAACTCTGTCTTGGCGTCATCGCTGAACTGCACGAACGACACCTGTTGAAAAAGAAAAAAACGACGGAAGCTTTGAAGAACCTTCAACTGTTTAGAATCAACCTTGTCTGTGTATGTTATAAGCTTTAGGCCAAATCAAAAAAGAATCCATTCTGAAGAGTTTCTAGTCCCAAATCCCTAGTTGAGGTATCACCATGTGAGGCAACTCGAAAAATCCAAGCTCTGAGGAACCGTCAACTATGAAGAGTCAACTCTCTATTAAGATTATCCTGAATTGAGATTGATTAACGCACGGGGGAACGGGAGTAGATGGATGGGATGGGATTAGGAATGCGAAAACACTGAAGCCTCGCCGAGTGATAAAATGCTTGGGCTACGTCTAATGGCTCTCAGCTGGAGAAGGCGCACGCATCGCAACACAGACATAGCCGTTCATCAAAGCTTTCAGCGGGACCAGAAACCGCCAGAGTGGCTGCCAGATTTCTGGCAGCCAGCTGCAGGTCACTGTGATCAAGTTGAGCCGTGAACAACACCAAACAACAAGAGGCCGTCATGAGCCGTCGTTGGGGGGGAAGTCGCTTTTTCACACCGACCTGCATGCCTCCGGGGCTGATGACATCGAAGGCCCCCGTCATGCTGAAGACGAACTGGATGACCTTGTTGAAGCTCTCGTCTCCGATGCTCCAGGAGCCGTCGATGAGGAAGACCAGGTCGGCCTTGGCGCCCGTGCACACTGCGCAGGTAAGGTGACAGAGAAGGGCGCCATTAAAACGCTGCCGAAGTGAGTGAGTGAAATGTATTTGTAAAACGAGAGCCGCAAGGTGCTGCACATGAGAACAGCAGAGAAAACTTTGATAAAATAATAATAGTAAAAATAAATTCTATCAATATTAATATCACCACTGGCTGTGTTTTTAATAACAACACGGCATCTTCGTTGTTGTTTTTTGAACAGCCCACAGTGAAACCGCATCGTATGAATACACTTTATATGCTGATGAGAGGATGATGGAAGCTCTCCTCACCATCCAGGGCAGAGGGGATGGTGGGTGGGGGTGGAGGCGTGGGGGGCAGTGTTGGTGCCACAGTCGTCCGGACCACTGTGGTGCCCAAAAGAGAAAAATAATGAATGAATGAATCCATGAATCACTGAACACATAAACATTGTCTGCCACACACACACACACACACACACACACACACACACACACACACACACACATCTATCATTCTTCATTTCATCATCTCTACAGCAAAAGAACAATACTTTCTGTCATGCATAACACAAATAACTGAATTACACAAAGTTAATTGACGATTAACTCATTAACTAATTAGAGCTCTTAATTAATTAACGGCCTTAATCCCAGTGTTATATCTCTACTGCCTATAATTTGTATACTTAAATTGTACTGCACATAAACACATGTCTGTAGACATGGATAAACAGATGTCTGTTTTCAAAGTATCCATTACATTATGACACTACGTTGTTGTTGTTGCCTGTTTGTGTGTCTGCACTGCTGTCTACGTCTACAATGCCGTCTGGGGTGCTTTTTCCGCTATCTTACGTGTTCTCTCCTTGACGCTGACACCGGGACCCTCCAGGTTGGTGGTCTGGGTGTAGACGGTGGCGTTGTAGAGGGCGTCCGGTGACAGGCCCTTGAAGCAGTAGTCTCTGGCCGAGCCCTGCACGGTGGTCATCTGGGCACCACTGTTGGATGCTGGGAAGACGGGAAGTGTGTGTGTGTGAAGGGGGATGGGGAGGGGAGGAAGGAGGTAGGAGAGGATTACACATCAATACAGAGGAGAGGATGGGGAGGGGAGAAAATTGGCAGGAGTCTGCGGGGGAGTGAAGTGTAGCGCTTACGAGGAAGACAAATGAAGACACGCGCGAACGCACAATGAGGAAAGCGCGAGACAAAGTGAGACAAAGTAAAGTGTCTCAATGTTTAGCCTCGTTTGACAGTTCACTCTGACAAGCCGAATCCACTCTAATGCTTTCCTTCCACCTGTCCCACGGCTGTCCCAGCGAACTAACTCCCCTGAAAGACAGAGCTCAGGAATCCCCGCACTACGGCACTCCTCTCTGCTCTCCGCCAAGCAGCCTTTCACTTCACAAAAATGTATGAACGCGGAACGAGTCGCGCGCTTTGTGTTCTAAGGGGGCCGTGAGCGATAGCAGATTTTTTTTTCGTTGCGACAAGATTGTCCCAACCAGGGTCACCGCTCGGTTGTACTCACGGTCGAACGGTTTCAGCTCCAGCCTGTAGGAGGTGGCGGCTCTGTGGGGGGCCCAGCGGATGCAGAACGAGTCATAGCTGACTTGGTAGGTGGTCAGGTCCGTCACGTTCAAGTACACTGGCGAAAACAACACAATCCCACACTTAGTTCCACCATTCAGGCGACAGTTTATAGTGATACTTAGCTCACTGTGTTGACAGTGCGCTAAGTATCATTATAAACAATTTCCCCGACTAATAAATGTGTATTTTTTTGGGAAGCGAGGAGTGAGGAGGTTCTATTCTCGGTACATACGCGTGGTGCCTTGGCCGACCAGAGGCCCACTGGTGCCGGTGTTGTACAGGGCCAGAACCTTCAGGTCATAGGTGGTCCCGGGCTGCAGGTTTTGCAGCTGATGAGAGGTGACGTCACCGACAGTCACTTCCTGGGACTCGTCCGAACCTGGGAGCAGTCGCACCGGCAGTAACGCGGTTAGCAAAGTAAATATCCGCGCTGACGAGCGGAGCACTGTGTGTGTGTGTGTGTGTGTGTGTGTGTGCCGGAGCGTGAACAGCAAGTGAACCCAAAAACCATTTGGGTTTTTTTGACATGGTAATATGTCTTCTCATCGTTAACATGGTAATATAAGCCATTTTATTACTGTGGCTAAAATAAGAAAACAAAATGAATAAATTCCTATGATGTCTGGGTTAGGCTTCCCAGAACACAGGTCCTGAGTAGAGGTCTCATCTATTTATTTATTTATTTATTTATTTATTTATTTATTTATTTTTTTAAATCTCAAAGTGATCAAATGTCAGCTGAAGCAGTAGGGTTCACTTGCTCTTTAAACAAGGCGGACAGGAGATGGTTAATTGAATTTGGTCGTCTCTTGTCACATTCCCGTTGCTTTCTGACCGTATTTTCAAGTAAATGTACTTTCACCCGTTCACACGGTTCCCCTCAGTTTTCCAACCTCTGGGGTTTACAGGGAACAAAACTAGCTGTGAAGTCACTCTGTCTTTTCCATCACAACGCAACACAACATCGCTGCTCCAGAAAAGGGAACTCACAACACAACACAACATCGCTGCTCCAGAAAAGGGAACTCAAAACACAACACAAAATCATCATCAAAAAGGGTAGATCTCGGGAGAGGTCTCCATACCTTCTGGCTGGTAAATCAGCTTGTAGCCGTTGACCCTGGACGGCGCGGGGTCCCAGGTCACCCTGAAACGTGTGTACCATTCGTCCGACACCTGCAGGTTCCTGGGGCCCAGCATGCCCACTGCGGCGGGGGAAGTGACAGCAACGGCAGATATTCAAACACACAGGTTGCTGAAATACAGTTCTCCTCGTGGAATATATAAATATATATATCACGCTGATTGATCCATCAGCACCGTCATTTTGAGTAATGTTGGGGTCATTATGGCTTCTGTGTTAAGGGAACTACTCATCCGTCCTCCTCCCTTCTTGTCCGAGATACGTGAAAAGCTGACAGGAAACTCTGCCTCCTGTGTTGTTGGGTGCACGGAGGGGAGAACGCGTCTGTGTGATTTGCGACTGGGTAATAACGCCGGACAGCGGGGCTCTGCTGGTTTACGAGCAGTGGCCTGAAGCGCGGCCAGTCTGATGTTCCCTGGCGACGACTCCGGGCGCCCTCGGCTTTCACGTTTAAAGTCAAGATTTCCTTCTGTTTTTGTATCGGTGATCCCCCGTGCCACAGTTAGAGGATCAGCTTATTTGATGAGTGAAGAAGGGCAAGCATGAGTGTGTATGAGTGTGTGTGCGTGTGTGTGTGTGTGTGTGTGTGTGTGTGTGTGTGTGTGTGTGTGTGTGTGTGTGTGTGTGCGCGTGTGTGTGTGTGTGTGTGCATGCATGTGTGTGTGTGTGTGTGTGTGTCTCCGCGATGTGCATGCACCATCGGATGCCAAATACATCTAATCCTTGGCAAATGCCAACCTATTTTTCAATTTAAAAACTTCAGCTCCCTGCACTCCCTGCTCGTTGCTTAAATCCCCGGTGACATTTAGGGACCACATGTGTGCGCATCGGTTGTTTGTTTGATTTATCCGTTCGCTTGGCCTCCAGACATCCAGCCCACAGAGAGAGAGAGAGACGTCTGAGCACACACACACATGGTTTAGATGCGCACAGTGAGCAGCAGCAGCAGCAGCTGCAGCAGCAGAAGGCGGGTGACGCTGAGCAGTACCTGTGCGGCCGTCTCCCTCCAGCTCTCCGCCCGGTCCGTCGGCGTAGATGGCGGTCACCTTGATGTTGTAGGGCGTGTCCGGGTCCAGGTTCTGCAGGATCAGGTTGTTCACGTTCCCTTGGACCGTCGTCTGGGTTCCCGCAAAGGAATACCGCCGAGTTAGTTCGCCGGGGGACTTTTTGCGGTGCAGACGGACAACGTCTCGCGAAAAATGATCAAATACGCACAAAAGTAATTTTTACACAACTTACAAGAGTTGTGGCGGCCATTTTGCAATAGAGACATTTTTTTAAATGGCTGTGACTTTGCGACCCACGGGTATGTTTAGGTTGGGTTGAGGGGGTGGGGGGTGGGTGAGGGGGGGTGAGTATGGGATGAGTCGGGGGGCTCACATGCTCCTCGATGGGGTCTCCGGTGGTGGGGGCGTAGGTGATGGCGTACTGGACCACGGGCCCCTGGGCGTGCTCCCAGGACACCGACAGGGTGCTGGTGGTGGGGTCATAGACCCGCAGGTTCCGGGGGCCGCTACGGGGAACTGGCGAGAACACAGGGCGGGCGGAACGTCACTGACTCTGGGGTCCGGAGAGGTTAGTGGGCATGGCCGACATGGACTCAATTCATGACAGTAAGGATGAACGTTGCACACAAATTAATCTAGAGATCTACCATAATGGCTGTGTAGGAATTCAAAATCAATGTTTAAAAGAACCAAACTGAGGTCCATTCAATTTAAGTGTATTATTTACAGTATGTAATGTATTGTAAACTATTTTAGGTTATCACATCCAAATATCAAACAAATATACATGTTTTATCTAAATCAGCTAAAACTGTGTATCATAACAACAACAAAGACGTAGCATCGGTGAAACTTATGTCGTGTGAATAACAGGCTGATTCAGCAGCATTAGGCGTTAGGTCATCGCCCCGCCTTTCCTTGGAGAGCGAGCAGCGCATGAGTAACGGTAACGGCGGGCGGGCGGGCGCTCACGTGTTCTCCCCAGGTCGCTGGCCGAGGGCCCCTCGCCGTCGGCGTACAGCGGCACCACGGCCACGTTGTACGGGGTGTCCGGCAGCAGCTGCTGCAGCAGCGTCTCGGTGGTCGGCGCTGGCACTAGAACCTGCAACACCCCCCCCGCCAAACAGCACACACCGTCACCGCGCTGGGTCAGTCCTGCTGGGCCAGAACCGCTGGGCCAGAACCGCCACCGCCGCCACCTCCCCCACCACCCCCCACCACCACCACCACCCCCACCTCCCCCACCATCACCACCACCCCCACCACCAACCACATCCACCCCCACCCACCCACCCACATGGACAGCGTGAAGACGTTTAGTGGGGCAGACTTTGGCTTGAAATCACAACCCCCCCCCCAAAAAAAGCCCCCCCAAGTTTTCGTGAGAGTGGGGGTACGTTTTCATTCAGAGGGTTTCTCTCTCTCTCTCTCTCTCTCTCGCTGCAGACGAGAGACGCTGACGTCTCACAACGCGCCGCCAGATGTGTCGCGGCTCACCCGACATAACCCCCCCCGCGCCCATCTGGGAAGCCCGCCTTGCACAACTATAACACCCCCTGCCCCCGTGCTTTTTTTCTCTCCCTCCCTCTCTCTCTCTCTCTCTCTCGCGGTCTATCCCTCTGCCTTGCTGACAGCTGACCATGGTGTTTACACACTCCAAACCTGCCCCCCCCCCCCCACAGTCCTTCCCCCTTCCCTCCCCCTCTGCTGTCAGCGCCATGAAAAGCAAGAGGAGCCAGCGAGTTCTTTTGGCTTTGATGTCACGGTGGCGGCGGGGGGGAAGTAGGTGTTGGCTTTGGGTGAGAGTCTGGGTGTTGGAGAGGGTGGGTGGGTGAGTGGGTGGGTGAGTGGGTGGGGGAGGGGTGGGTGGGCGGAAGGGGTGGGTTTTTTTTACTGTTAAATAACAGAGGTGAGTTTTTTTTTTCTGTTAGTGTGCAATCTGTCTGCAGGCCACACCCAACTGTCTCAGTCCTGCTGATAACCTTCAAAGTAAACGAGTGTGTGTGTGTGTGTGTGTGTGTGTGTGTGTGTGTGTGTGTGTGTGTGTGTGTGTGTGTGCGTGCCTGCATGCGTGTGTGTGTCTGTGCCTGTGTGTGTGTGTGTGCATGTGTGTGTGTGTGTGTGTGCCTGCCTGCATGCGTGTGAGCCTGCATCCACTTGTCGGATAATAAGGATCGATTTTCCGTCTTGACAATCCAGGCGTAACGTATTTCTCCGACTCATCGTTAAATGTCAAAGACCGCTTAGGAATCCAAACCCGACTGGGATTTGATCGGACCCTCCTGTTTCCAAAGGGGTTGGCGTTAACATCAGAAGGAGCCCCCTGTACAACGCCAGCACTTCTGAGTTGGAAGGCTCCCCCAGAGGGAGTGTTCCATTTGATGGCGTTAATTAGCAGCGTTTGAACCCGTGTTGTCCTGGCGTTGCCGTGGGCACCACACGTTCTGGTGGCGGGGGTGGGGGGGGAATCGGGCCAAATTCCGGCCGTAAACGTCTCTCTCTCTCCCCTGACGAGCGATGACGAGGCAGAGGGGATATCTCCCCTCTATCATTAAAATACACACGGCTTTGCCCTTCAAAGGACTGCAGTGCTTGCCCTCGGAATTCTCCGGAGGAAAAAAAAAGCGTGCGGGCGCCCCCCCTCTTGGCCAGATGGAGGCGCGGGAGTTTGTGTGTTTTTGTTTTGCGCGTCACCGCCGAGGTTAGCATTTAGGAGTTTGTTTGTGGATTCTCTAAGCCGACCTCCAGACCTCATTTCCACAGGAAAGACACACTGGGGCACACTGATCCCAGATGCTAAGTACTGCACCAACAACAGTGGATTTCGTGGAGGAATGTCAGTTAAGAACACAAATGCGGTCCAGAGATCTTAAGTCTCATTAGTAGCCGGTTTAAAGAAACAGAGGATGTGATTTAAACGTCCAAAGGGGCGGCGTTTCCATTGGGGACCTGGCGTGTCTTTATTTCTGCGGCAATCCACAATGGCTTAATCAGAAAAAAAAGGGGGCTGGGGATTTGCATGTGTGCCATTTGGTTGATCCAGTCATTGGATAAGGGGTTGCAACAGTGGGAATCAAACTCTAAACCCTGCAGTTCTCATGTATGGCTTGCTGCCTTGACGCTTTATGCTTCTCCAGGATGCAATATTCGCACCCTGCTTTTCTGCTATAACAGAACAGTAGATTTTATAGTTTTCAACTGCCTAAACATACAAAATGTGTTCATGTATTGAAACATGTGTGAACAGATTCAAATTTTGCACGCTATCATAATGAAATCATGTATAGAAAGAGACACAGGTCTAGGCTACTACGCCCAATGCTAAACCGCACAGCCACCTGCAGGTGATGAGGTGGAGGTGACTCCGGACAGGTGACTTACCGACTCGGAGGGCCTGGTGCCGGCCTTGGGGGCGTAGACCACGCGGTACTGCTGGACGGGGCCCAGGGCCGCCTGCCAGCGCACGTTCAGGGTGTTGGTGGTGGGGTTGAACACCTGGATGTTCTTCACAGCACTGCGCTCCACTGGCAGGGCGGGGACAAGAGAGAGAGATGAATGGATGGATGGCGGGGGAGAAAGAGAGAGAGAGGGGGGGGGAGATGAATGGATGGATGGAGGTGGCGAAAGATGGATGGATGGAGAGAGAGAGATGAATGGATGGATGAATGGATGAATGGACCAATGGAGAGAGAGGAAGAGAGATGAATGAATGGATGGAGGGGGTGAGAGAAAGATGAATGAATGTACGGAGAGAGAGAGAGAGAGATGAATGGACGAATGAATGGACAGACACAGAGAGAGAGATGGAGAGAGATGAATGGATGAATGAAAGGACACATGGGGAGGGTGAGAGAGAGGTGGGGGAGGGTGGGGAGGTTGGAGGAAGAGAGGCAGAGATGAGAAAGTGAAAGGTCATGGTCGGGGTCAACTTACCACCAGGCAGAGACAAAGACGGAGGGGTGGGGGGGAGGAGGGGGTCTACAGGAGGGATGATGACGACAGAGTAGATGGAGCGAAGAGTAAGGAGGTATGTGGAGGTATGTGGAGTTTAGATGAAGGGTGAATAGTGGAGGAAGAGGTGAGAGAAGACATAGGCGGTAATGAGAGAACAGGCGTTGTAGGGAGTGGTTCGGCGAGGCTGTTTCATGTACAAGCCTGAAACCGCAAACACTCAAAGTCCTGAAGCCACACTCGTGCTCTGCAACATGCAGGGACACGTGCGCACATGGGTCGAAATGTTCTGAATTGATTTTCTCGGACCTCAAACTCCTTAAAAAACTCGTTAAAAAAGCCCACCCAGCTGTGTCTCATATATATGTGTTTATACAGTATGCGTATGTGTACACATACTGTATACATGTTTTCATATATTCCTCCACAATGTGAGGTCTAGACCTGCATGAGAGAGAGACAATACCAGCTCCAAACCAAACACGTGAAAACATCTACCACGAGGTGACAGTGAACAGTGCTTGTCAGCAAAATAAAAGAAAGGTGTTTGCAAACCACAGGACACTTCCCCGTGTAACGGCCTGATTATATCATCCCAGGTAAATCCCAGGGAAATCAATCCCAGCAGAAGAAGCCTCCTAAACACATCGAGAAGGAGACTCCGAGATCAGAGACTACGATTTTAAACTCTGGTTTGAATTGAGGCTTTTGAGGCATAATTCATGCCAGCGAGCGGTTCCCGGTTGGCTGAACGCGGCCTGAGCCATCGACTGAGTTAATGGTAACTTTGAGTCTAGGGCAGCTCCGTCGGGGGGGCACCGGCCCGCATGAGATGACTCGGGGATAAATATAACGTCATGTAAACAGTTTCCAGCGGCGCTCATCAGACATTCTTTGTGAGTCTTCGCTGTGTGTCTTTGTAAGGGGCTGGCTGGCGTGAAAAAAAAAAAAACATCAATTCCTGGCACGGCGGTCTTTCTAACCGCGCACCACGTCTTCACTTGACAGCGGGGGCGGAGGGCCAAGACGACGCCCAGGAGCGGACAAGACAAGACTCTCAAGGACCGGCGAAGGATGGAACACTGTCTGAGTCGGGGTCGGAGAGCCTGAATGCTGACCATTCACCTCTGTCCCTCGTTGAACCCCATCTCCACCTTCAGCCACCCCCAACCCCCAGCCCCACCCTCGCCCTTTCCGCCCTTTCCTCCCTCCCCGCCCCCCCCCCCCCCCCCCCCCCCGCCATCCAGAACACTGCCATTATCCTCTCCGACGCCCGCCGCTCGGTGGCTTTTCAGTAAAACAGCGAGGGGACAGCGTGACACACGGCTGCCAGCTAGGGAGGAATTCCTTCCGTCGCAATCACCCCCTCAAAAAGCGCTGACTCACTCGCAGCTGAAGTCGGTTGGTTATTAAATTGTGGGAGAGCGAGCGAGCTGGAAAAGAGTGGCCTTCAAATAAAAGTTCAAAAAAGAAAAAAGAAAACGTGTTCATGGCACCGGTCGACGCAGACCAAACGTCCCGTTACATTTGACTTTGTTTGTGAGCTGTGTTCATCTAAGAGGGCGGTAATCAGCCGTACCTTAATGGGCTCCATGAGAAAGCGTCGCAATCTAATGGGACTTGGCTTGGCTCACGCACACTCACTGAATTGGACTTGGACGGGCCCACAAAGAACCTCAACCGAATTAACTGGAGGCTGCGTTGGAACTTTCTGACATACAACTAAGAACAATAGGCTTATTTAAGACGTGTATATAAAGGGGTGTAATCCTGGCTGCAGCACGATCCATCTATCAGAAAGAATAATAATTCCCAGTTGTGCCCTTAATGCGTCGGCCAGCATTTTGTTTGTGTTGCCATTCGGCGTCAGCGCTCGCTCCGAGTTCACAGTGGTGCGTTACAAAATGGCGGCTTTTGCCGATCACTCACATGTCTTCCCATCCTCAGACATGCGTTGTCCTTCTCCGTTGGAGAAGATGGGCACCAGGGTCACGGTGTAGAGGGTACCGGAATCCAGGTTCTTCAGGACGGTGTTGTAGGTGCTTCCAGACACCTGGGTCTGTGATGAGACAACAACGCATGCACACAGACACACACATATGTCACGCTATTGCCAATGGAGATACAGTATGTCTCCATTCACCTACAGGCATGGATATACACAAAGGGATGTATATACATACAAAGTACCTGCGTCTTTCTTGCTAGTGTGCGTCCTATCACCTCGGTAACTAACAAAACCTTCTAACAAGTCCCTGCTACTTGTGCCCCATGCATACAGACAACATGCCTCAACCTCCGCCTTTTCAGTTGAATATATGCATGCATGCTGTTCCCCCCCTCCACCCGCCCCCCAGCAGACCTACCGTCTCCTCCACCCCTCCGGCCGCGGGCACGTAGTGGATCTTGTACTGGCGCACGTTGCCCTCAGCGGCCTCCCAGTGGACGTTCAGGGTGCTGGTGGTGGGGTCGGTCACGCGCAGGTTCCTCACTCCGCCCAGAGGCTCTGGTGAGGGCACAATGAGTGAGATTGTGTCGGGGGGGGGGCGGGGGTAGCTTATCTCAAGAGTGATAGAGAGAGTGGTACCCTCTTCTCAAGGTTTCTTTTGTCTTAGCCACTGGGATCTTGATAGTTTCCTGTGGCCTGTTTGAAGCCATCTAAGGGGGTTAGGGCGGGGGTCATCTTGGCATATTTCACTCAAACGTTTCGTTGCTCTCAAACGTTTCGTTGGCCCGTGAGAACCCCCTCTCGAGACCGCAAACGTGACCGAGGGTTATTAAGGAGGAGGAAACTCACACGACTGGATTTTTTTTTTTTCCGGTCGTGTGAGCCGGGGAAACAAATAACCACCCGCTTGGAGGAGGTTTTACTTACTGGTTTTGCCGAGGCCTTTGAGCTCACCGCCGGCCCCGCGGGCGTACACCGCGGCCACAGTGATGGCGTACTCCGTGTTTGGGGTGAGCTTGGGCAGCAGGACTGTGGTCTTCTTCCCTCCAACCTGGGTCTGGTTAAAGAGGGGGGGAAAGCAGGGATAATGGGGGCCTGTTTGGTTCGCTGCACGGCGTTACCACTTTTTTTTTGAGGGGGGGGGGGGTTCTTTTTTTTTACGATGGAAACTGCTCAGTATCGGCCGTTCCAATTTATAAACTCAATACATATAACGTTTGAATCATGAATTTGGTTTCTGGAACGGCTTGTTTTCTTGGGCTTCGATGTTGTTTGTAATGGATTTCAAAGGAATTGGAAACATGGGTGGAATTTGCACACAAAAAAAACTAAAACAAAAGGAGTTAACAAAGAGCAAAAGTTCATCAGGTCATTGACTAATGTTTCCACAAAGATTATTTGGAGAGATTGTGTTGCGTCTCGTATCGTGTAAAATACATTAAAAGCGATAGCAGTAAAACCACAAAAACCCCATTAACGCAAACGAGTCAATAGATTAACCGTTGGGTTTTTTGGCCACGATACAGAGTTTAACAAGTTTCCCAGGGCTTTCCTGAAATTCACGTCAATAAACGTGATGGAAAAAGCTGATCTGAAAACGACTCCAATGCCAAGATTTTCTTGGCTGTAAATTCCTAGACTTCTGGAAATCGATAGTGTAGTGTAGTGGGGCCAAGTGTAGTAAGGGAAAACCAAGATTTCTGAAACAGTCCAAATATTTCTTCTAGGGCCTATATGAGTGGTAGTGTATTTATGGAACACCATACAGCATGTATATCTGTCTGTGCATCTGATATGAACACAATCACTGTTCCTCTGACATTCCACTGATCGTCTGCAATCACAGACTGCCGGAGACCAGGGTTCGAGATATATGCCTTTGAGGAGAAATCAACGGCACATCATTCTTCACAAGTATCCCAGCGACGGCAGAAAAACTGCCCCCCGACATCAGCCAATCGTTACAGAGAGGCCGCGTCTCCCCAGATGACGTACACAGAGGGGCCTTGGCCTCGCCCTCTGTGTGGAAACCCAGCTGGGTAACCTAAGGGTCCTTGGCTCCAGGTTCGGGCCTTTCTCTTCCAGTTTGCTTTTAGTGCTTCAACCTTTTTTTTTTTTTTTTTGTCGTGATCTCACGCAGGGAATCGGAGCAACAAAAACGTCCTCCTCCTCCAATGAGCAGGAAGGAAAAAAAATGTTTTTTTTCTGTCTTTTTTTTTTTTTTTTAGGAATGGAAAACAAGTCACCAACCAAGGCCTGTAACACGCCTCCCGCAGTGCCTCGGCCTCACGCAGCCTTTGAAGTGAGGAAAGAATCACCAGAGAATTCCACTAACAGACAGACATTCACTGTACACTGCTGCCGTTTTGCATGCAGAACCCCTGAATACACCCTCACGGTGCAAAACATCTGCGACAAATAACACAGAGAAAAACAAGGTTTGCGCTTTATGACCGAGGACTGAAGATGCAAAGTCAGACAAGAGGTTCAGGCAACCTTTTAAACTGTCAAGACGGCGGACCCCCTCAGTGTACAGTGCTGGTAAGCTCTGAGCTTACCAGAGGTTGAAACGGTTCAGCTCAGTTCAACTCTAGCTCCACACGCATGTACACTGTGTACCCCCGTAAATCCAGAAGCATATAGTGTCGCACATCGCCTAGTTTCCAAGCTTAACCATCTGTTTCAAGTAATGGGCCCAATGCGTTCTCCTATTAAATCAACGAGCGTACTACAGAAGAAAAATCGCCCGACCTAAATCTTCGGCTTTGCAACCGTTTCACGTGATGTCTTACCGAGGCTGACTTTGGGAGGCCACATTAAGTTCGGAGATCCCCGAGAGCCGTCCACAAAGTACGGATGTATTGCAAGTCTTGCGGGGCCAAATAGGGCTTTCAAAACCAGCTGCGTCAACCGGCCAGCGCATGCATAGGGGTGTGCGCGCAAGGACATTTGTGTGAAAATTATGGCTACATTTGTTAGAAAAGGTTCAAACCGTTCCAGAATTTACAACACCCATAATGACCTTGTGTTCTCCGACCGGCCAATGAATTGTAGCATCAAATCTGTTCCAAAAAAAAAACAGCGCCCCCCTGTGTCCGGAGTGTGTGTGAGTCACCTACCGTCTGGCTCCTGCCCCCCGCGGTGGGGACGTAGGTGATCTTGTAGTTCTGGACACGGCCCCCCGCCGGGCTCCACCTGGTGTTCAAGGTGGTGGTGGTCTCATCGAACACAACCAAGTTGCTGGGAGGGTCGGGGGTCACTGCCGACACAAGCGGGGACGCGCGCACAGGGTTGAGTTACTCGGTCGACATGCCTGACGATGACTTTGAATGGCAGTCGATGAGTCGAGGAAAACATCCCTTTAAAGACACAATCCTTGACGTGTTTCTATGTTACTATTAAGACCAATTCAGTCTTTTACAAGGAGCCTCCGATCCTTTACGACTGGCTATTGATTTACACTTGATTTAAAATGCGCAACTTCAATAAATCATACAGTGTACATTCACACGTTTAGATGAACGGAAGATAAAACTGGCAGCAGAATTCAAGGATTGCAGCTTCAAAGAAGAAAAGACGGCCTTTTGCCTTTTCTTATGCACGGATGGCTTGATGGTAGTATAGATCAATGATGGATGGATGGATGGATGGATGGATGGATGGATGGATGGATGGATGGATGGATGAGGGATGGAGGGATGGCAAAATGGATGGTTGGATGACAGGATGCATGGGCGGATGGCTGCATTAACGGTTAAGGAACCGCATCGAAGCGATGATGAACATGAGGGGTGATTTTGATGATCCGAAACAACGTAAGGGGGAGCAGAGCCGCCGTCTTGCGCGGCAAAATCCCTGCGCCGCTCCTTACGTTTTTCTGAGTCAGAACACGGCGTTCTGGACGACCTGACCGTGACCGACATGGACGCCGGGACGTGAGCCACGCGGCACAGACAGACACACGCGTGATAACGAATGAGGCTCTGTTCAGCAAACAGAGCGGCGCCATCGGACCAGTGGGATGGGCTACATGCCTTGCTCGATGGCGCAATGATGGCGGTCCGATGGGCCAGCGGTGATGATGGATGGATGAATGAATTAATTAATAAACATGCTTTCATCACGTCAAGATGGTGAGGGGGAGAGGGGGGGGGGGGGGGGGGGGGGGAACCCCCTGTTGTTTTACCGCCATATACTTACATCCACCAATTTTCTTGAGCACTATAGAGGCAGAAATAGAGAGTACAATGGATCGATCCTTTACCCCACATTTGACACATAGCCTCGTTAAACGAGAAGAGAGCTGCTAACTGCTATTCAGCATCTAATCGGGAAAGAAGTCATTGTTATTTCAGGAGAAACTGTTATAGAGACCAAACGAAGACCACACGGAAGACCATTCGAAAGGCTTCGCTACAAAATGAATTGAGTTTTTCTCTCTTTCATTTGAGTTAAAATGTTCAGGGAAAATTGTCAAACTGGCGAAGTGCGAACGACACAGGATGCGCGTCTTACGTGTGCGCTCGGTTCCCAGGAGGTCCTCGCTCTCCGATTCGTCGGGGTAGATGGCGGTAACGGACACGTCGTACGGGGTGTCTGGCTCCAAGTTCTCCAGCAGGTGGGTAGTGTCATCGCTGTTCAAGATGGCCTGAAGAGTAGAGGGGGGGGGGGGGGGGGGGGAAACACCACAAGATCCAGGGTTTCACATGAATGGCTGGAGCAGCCCACCTGTGGTTTTAAGCCAAGGTTTTTTTGGCGGGCATTTGGGGACCACCGCCACAGTTTCCTACAATCCCCTGAAGGAAATAACCAAAAAATGGTCTTTGTGTGTGAACCAAATGTGTGTGTGTGTGTGTGTGTGTGTGTGTGTGTGTGTGTGTGTGTGTGTGTGTGTCTGTGTGTGTGTGTGTGTGTGTGTGGATGCATGCGTGTGTAGGCGTGTGTGCGTGTCGCAAGCGTTTTGCTGACGCTCTGAAGACCCCAATTGAAAAATGTTCAACTGTCCTTCCCGAGCCAGAGAGCCCCTTCTGTGGTAGTCATTACAAAGCCAGCGCGTAAGAATGAGTGTGAAGCGTGTGGGCCACTCGGTGTCCCCCTTACGTATTTGGCTTCGGTTTCGCCTTTGTTTTTCCAGCCGATGCGGTACAGCGCCACATCAGGGGCTCCGTGGTCCCAGTGGGCCTTGAAGCTCGTCTGAGTAACCTCCGAGAACCGCAGGTTCTTAGGGGCAGGAACCACATCTATGAGGCAAACACGAGCCCATATACATTATTGGAGAACTACTATTACAGTGCAGCGCATTCAAAGGAAATGGAAACCAACGTCTCTCCGTGTTTTTTTTTTTTCCGTTGTCCTTGACAATGGAATGAAACACAATATCACTATAAAGTTTTTAGTTTTTTTTTTCCCATTCTATACAAATGTAAAGAACCGGTATGTCCCGATCCAGAGTATGGAAAACCACTCAAAGCACTCAATCAATGTGGAGTGTGGAGAGACAGATGCTGGGGGGGGGGGGTCATGATGTCATGCTGCTGTGTGGTGGTGATGTAACTGTGGCATCTCCTACCAGTAATGGCCTCTCCCAGCATGGGTTGAGCAGGTCCCTCGTCATACACAGGGGTGACGGCCAACGCGTACTCGGTCTGGGAGATCAGGTTGTCCAGCTGTTTGGTGGTCACATGTCCATCCACTTCCAGCTGTGGGGAGAGGTCCGAGCGGCCATCACATTAGCATGACAGGACCGTATGAAAGGGGGTATACATGTTTTATTATGACGTGTAAATCATCCACTGCATTAAACAAGGAACGGGGAACTCAGAAGTACACCACGGCCAAGATGCGTTGCCAAATGTTTCCCCAGGTCTTTAGGAAAAGGCTCAATTCCTCAGTAAGGTACGGGTCAGTGTGCATCCAGTATGTAAACGTGTAAAGTTGACGTAAAGGCGTCACATTTCTGCTCGCGTTCCCCAGCCGAAGGGAAAACTAAAATGCGGGGTTCTCCTGGATGTTTTTTCTTCCCGCGGAATATCTGGAAACACAATAATCTTTTTTACTGCTGTCCATCCCCTTTGCTTTGATTTACGGCACTATCAAGAAATTGAAATCAGATCAAGCGATCATTCACCCTGAGCACCGGTGGGCTCAAACTCTTCGGCGATATCCGGACTTTTGTTTTCGCACTTGCGTCGTAAATCAGAGACGACATTCGGCTTGATTTGTTAACTACAATGAGGCATGCGTCAGGGCAACCAAAAAAAACGGTTGGCCTTTCCCCAGAGTTTAACCGCCTACTACATGTGGACGGTGCGAGCGCCACACTGTCTCCAGCGATATCCATCAGCCCAGACGTGACTCCCTGGGGAAATCAGCCTCTCACCTCCGCAGAAGCACCTCTAACAAGCGACCGGGCCCTTTGAAAATGTCCATCTTTATATCAATATCAAGCGTCCTAAAGAGTTTTATTATGTCTCTATATTTTCCTTTTTTCGACCGAGTGACTTCTACGTTCAGAAAGTGAATGTTGAATTGATAGTCAACCGCATGGATTTGAAAGTCTCCCACCAGAGTGCCGACCGCAGACACACAGCTCTACAGCAGTGGTGGTCTCTTAAAGTCATCCGCCACTGCTGTGCGGGATAAACCTGTATATCTTAGTATCCAGCAGTGATGCCTGAGCTTGGTTCACTGGTTGCTGTTGCTTCGATCAGGGTTGGGGGGGGGGGCAGGTCCTTGGCAGGTCCAGTGATCCAGGGGTCAAAGACAACTCCCGTCTATCTCATCCCCTTCAAACATAATGTCTCAAGCAGACAACAAGGGCCCGGCGAGAACAGAGAGAACCAAGAAAGCAACCAGCAGGAATTTAGCTGGCGAGCGTGTCCTCGCGACGGTGTTTACATGAACTTTCCACATCTGAGATGTTCCGCGCAGTGTCTACGAAGTGAGGTATTCTCTTTGAAAATAGGACATTCGTCTAATAGGTCCCTTTTCCACATCTTTGAGACGTTTACAAAGCCGTCTATGAGGCCTGGTATTATTTTTGGGGAAAATTGGAAATTCTTGGAAAGGTTCCCTCGATGAGGTTTCTTCTGATCTGCAAAGGTTAAGCAAGACCTGACAGGAAGGTTTTCGGGTCTGGGGTCCGAAGCTCTCACCTCTTTGGCGTCTCCGTCCGCGGGCTGGTAGGTCACCAGGTACTTGTTGACGGGCCCGGGCGCCGCGTCCCAGTTCAGCCACATGGTGCTGTGGGTCACGTCTCGCACCCTCAGCTTCCCGGAGGCCGGTCGGGGTCCTGGGGAGAGACCGGAAAGATTTTGTTTTGATATTCGGAGATACACTGTAACCAATGAATCTGATCTCATCTCTCATCTTGAAATAATACGGCTGCTTCAGTCACAGACAAAGGATCTACATGATGCATTATTCTTTCATGAAACAGTAATTGTAGTGATTGTAGTTTTTCATCGTTCTTCAGATTTCAGATCACTTTACAATTTGGTTGAAGCAGTCGTGCGACAAATACGCTTCAAGGCTATCACTGTCAAAAATGTGTCTGCAGTCAAGTACCAACGAAGCTTCTTTAATCTCACAGCGAAGCCAATTACATTTTAGAATAAGCAGTCATTTTAAAACCCAACGATCACGGCATTACTGCCACAAGCCCACACACGCCGGTGAAAAAAAAAAAAAAAAAATCTGTAAAAACAAGACACGCTTCCCAAGCGAGGTGGGGAGTGTGTGTGTGTGTGTGTGTGTGTGTGTGTGTGTGTGTGTGGGGGGGGGGGGGGGGGAGGGGGGGGGCGTGGTGATGGCGGCGGGCGCCGGTGTACGTACGGGTGACTCCCTGGTCGGTCAGGGGCTCGCTGGCCAGCTCCCCGTGCAGGGCGAAGAGGGACAGCGTGTAGGCCGTGTTGGGATACAGGCTCTCCAGCTGGACCTCCGTCGTCTCCGCCCCCACTCGCATCTGCAAGGAAGGGGACCGCGCGGGTCACGGTCAAACACATGGCTCGGGAAGAGAGCGTGGGGGGGGGGGTGGGGGTGGGATGGCCCACATAAAGGGGTTTTTTTTTCCCCCTTCTGTCTTCCATCCCCGGGCCCTCAGAGAGTGAGAGTGCTTCGCGGGCAGCAGTCACTGATGAGTCGGATCCAATTAAGACCCGTGGGGTTTTAACACGTCCAGAGCGGAGCGATGATGTTTGTCTGGCAGGGGAGCGCTCGTGGCTCTGCCCAGCCCTTTGTGTATTGTGGCCGGTTTTTTCGTTTTTCAGCTTTTTTTTTTTTTTTTTTTTTTTCTGTTTCTGTTTATGTTTCTGTTTTTTTTTTTTCTGTTTCAGCCCAATCCTTCCTATGGGGAACACTAGCGGCTTTGTACGCCGTTGTTAAAGTGGATGACATCTGTATTTTGTCAGGAGTTTGCTGACAGCCATTTGGAGTTTGTTGGTCACCGGGCAGGATGTGAATAAATGCACGTGTGTACGCGTGTGTATGTGTGAAAGTGAGAGAGAGAGAGACAGAGACAGAGACAGAGAGAGAGAGAGAGAGAGGGGAAGGTGTTTGAGAGAGATAGTGAGTGAGTGAGTGAGTGAATGAGTTAGTGAGTGAGTGAGTGAGTGAATGAGTGACTACATCGGGTTTGTGTGCGTGTGTGTCAGATCAGAAGTGTATTTGCATATAAGTCTATTATAGATAAGCCTATTATAAGTATAGTTACATGTGTGTGTGTGCATGCCTATAGGTGTGTATAAGTATACGTGCATGTGTGTGTGTGTGTGTGTGTGTGTGTGTGTGTTGATGGATGTGCGTGATGCGCGCGTCAGTCTCACCTCCTGCTCCGTGGCCGGCTGGGTGGCGTTGACGGTGCTGTACAGCAGCATGTAGCCTGTGGCCCCCGGCGCCGCCTCCCATCTCACCCGCATGGTGGTCGCCTGCTCGTCGAAGATGGTCATCCTGCGCACGGCGCTCAGCGGCACTGGGGAGAGGCCGGGGCGCGCACGTCAAGGACCGACGCCAGCGAGGTCATCGGTGAAAATCACGGCGCACGCCCATATATGGCAGCGGGCGGGCAAAGCGATCACCGAGTCGAATTCACGCGGTCTACTCGATTGGCGGTGTCCCGACCATACGGGCTTGGCACACTGTCTGCTCGGGTCAGACATCATTTGAGAAATGATGCATGGATACTGAGTGATGCATGGATACTGAGTCAGCTCAAAGACGGGGCTACTGATGAGCAAACCCAATAGGAGATCCTTTATGTGCGCTTTCATGGAGGTCTGCCTTTAACCTCAGCTATAAAAAGAAGTTCTGGAGTTAAGACGGAGGAACAACAAACAAGAACAACTTAAAAGAAGCGAACCGAGAACCCTGAAGAGCTGCTAAGCTTTTGCGTGGGCCCGCACTGAGTTTTGTCGCTTTGGCTTTTAATTCAATTACGCGAACGCTATCACCACCACACCGCCACATGTTGCTTCAGAAACAAGTCTGACCGGCAACCGTTTGAACATTTGACTCATGTCGACCGCCTGCAGCAACACAGTATTTGGGAGGGAGAATTTGTTTTACAATGTTATGCAACTGAATCGAAGATTCCTACTGTGGGTAGTTGTTGACAAAATTAAGAATGTGTTTTAAACTTTGCTGAAGGCTCAGATGTAGAGTGTTGTAAAATAAGTCTAGTATGAAACTGCCGATGCGACAAAAACACATCTGCTTTTTTACTACTGAAAGCAGTAAAAGACCCTTCCAAGGACTGCCTTTTAATACAAACCACGCATATCCCATTTCGTTCTCCATAACAGGAAATCGTGTGGCCACTGCAATGACAAACTCTAATGTTGAAAGTTAAAGATTGGAGTATGAAGCAGAAGATTCAATCAAAGAAGTGAACCTGATACACGAGTTCAGGCATGAGAAGTCAAGTCCTCGATTGGCTTTGACAAGTAGCATCGCACGTGCCCTCCCTAACAACCACACCTGTGCCATGGGCTACGGGGGACAGGCGGGAACTAAGGCATGCTGGGAGGTGAACTGCATGGGGGGAAAGCACTTACGAGTGGTCTCGATCCCCTTCAGCGGCTCGCTGCTCTCCTCTCCGATCACCGAGTACACGCTGACCTGGTATTCAGTCAGAGGCTTGAGGGTCTGCAGGACCACTGTGTTCTGGCTGCCGTCCACAAACACCTGTGGGCAAAAATAACATTAGAGCCAGTGTGTGTGTGTGTGTGTGTGTGTGTGTGTGTGTGTGTGTGTGTGTGTGTGGGGAGGGGGTATTGGCTTTTGGTGTGTTTATGTTTGTGTGTCTGTGTTTGTTGTCCACATTGGGTGGGTCCAAGGAGCCATTGTGAAATATACATATAATATGTCTCAAGATTAAAGATTCAAGATTCTTTAATGATCCCTGGGGGGGAATGTAAGGTCCAAGCAGCTCAAGACATAGACACACATAGCATACACACTATTAAAAGGATTTCCAAAGAGATCCACATGAACAATAACGTGAATAAAGTTACTAATTAACACTAATAACGATAAGGGATAAAGATACTAATTAACACTAATTAAAAAATTAAAAATAAGAAATGAGAAAAGATAAGGTTCATATTTATGTGCTGAAGGTTCAAGTATGATTGTAAGGTGCATTTTCACAGTGATGGTGGTGCAATCTGTAAAAATAAAAATGAACATTTTGTTGTGATAAAACTAATATAGAGCAATTGGTATTAGGCTGCACAACAAACAATGGCCCTTTATGTTTTCACACCTAACCACAAGTGGCACATTTCTCAACAGCTCCAAACAAAACCACAGAAGCCTCTGACTAAATTGAGCTGGATGCAGACCCGCTGTGCGCTTCCAGATACCCCACTCAAAAATCAGAACCTCAGCCATCCAGTGTGCTAACAACAACACAAAAAAAACCCCACTGGAGCTGGGACAAAAACTAACAAATTAAATGTGTAATTGAATTCAGACACACACGCGGACAAAATGGATTTGCTCCATAGGTCCTGAGGCCTTGCAGGACCCTGCTGTCTAATAAAGCCAAGTAAGCACGAGACAAAATTCACTATTTACTTTTCTAAATTGTAATCCGCTTTTATGGCCTTCACAGCTTCTCCCTGCTTTGCACTGGGATCCTTCTGTAACGACGAACCACACAGCGGGAAGGACGTGTGTGTGTGTGTGTGTGAGTGTGTGTGTGGGTGGGAGCTTCAGGAAGCTATTCCCATTGCTCAACTTCAACCACACTGTCTCGGGGGGGGGGGGGGGGGGGGGGGGGGGTGGTGGCGGACACAGCCAGAGCCAGATCCCCAATAAAAAGCAGAAACTGCACACTGCACTTCCCTAGCCACCCTGTGCTCCGCGGAAACGCGCACGTGGCTCAGAACCCGGGAGTCGCCTTCCCTTTCGCGGTCCGTCCGTACCTGCTGGGTGCTTCCGGACACGTCCACGTACTCCACACGGAACTTCTCCACTGGGCTGGAGGGGGGCCACCCAGGTGGCCCTGAAGGAGTGGTGGGTCACCTCGGACGTCACCAGGTCTGTGGGGGCCTCGGGCACGTCTCCTTCAATCACGGAGGCAAACAAAAGAACAACGGCATGACGACTTTGGGGATTTTTGTCTTCCAGGTAAATTAGCCTTTCAGGCAGTAAAAAAGGGGTGAAGCCATCGACGGGCGTGAAATAACTCGGTCCAATACTAATGATGTGTGTAGACGCTAATCCCGTTAAACATACCTGCTCCCTTGACACTGTTGCAGAGGTTGTCGGTGTGAGGCGGTCCACAATGTCCAACAGGAAGGAGAAGTCCTTGACGTCTGTACATGTGAATCTCATCTGGGTCAGAGGCGATGGCACGCAGCTCGTACACGTCGGCGTTCTTCACGCCTGTGAAAGGTCACAAGGGGGGAAAAAGGTCAGTGGCCTGCTTTGACTCCAATGAAAAGCCCGATTAAAAAGTATACCACGTGTAACGACGGCATTCATCTTTTGGAGTTTCTTCGCAAAATTCTGTTTGTCGCCGGGTTCCGGCGCTGTGAACTCACCGATGGCGTACAGCTCGATGCCTTGATCCCGCAGGCTCTGAGAGTTGCCGATGATGTCATCCTGGGACTTGCCGTCAGTGACCAGCACGCCGATCTTACGGGCTTTGGGGCGCATGCCCACGTTGTCCTTGAAGTTGTTCTGGAGGATGTAGTTCAGGGCGAGACCTGCGGCACGCACACCATATTTCATTCATCTGTCGCACAGCTGGATGGTTGGTTGGTTATGTCTAGCTCGCCTTAGGAATGTACCGTAGCGATATATAAGCATACAATTACCAATTGTAACTCACTCTGTTACAGTACTTATTACACACTTATTACACTACATTAAGCATTACATGGGCATGCTAGGCTAGGCTACTGTAACCATGCCACGTGCATGCTAGCTTGCTCACCGGTCATGGTGTTGCCTCCCTTGTAGGGCAGGTTGGCGACCGCCTCCAACAGAGAGTCCCTGTTGTTGTGGGCGTTCAGATGCCACTCCGTTTTGGGGTCACCGCTGTACTGGGCCAGACCTGACGACATCGCCCCGCCCACAAGTTAGAACAACGCACAATGGGATGGAATCAATTGGATTTTTTCGTCGTCGTCAGAAAAAAAAAAAAAAAACCTTACCGATCTGGACCCTGTCGGGCCCGATGTCAAACACCCGACCATGCGGGCGATGAAGGCCCGGATGGTTTTGAAGTTGAGACGCCCGATGCTCCAGGAGCCGTCCACCAGCACCACGATGTCGGCCTGCGCCTTGGTCTTACACCTCACGTCTGGGAGGTCCGCGGGAAAAGGAGTTAGCGTCCCCACAAAGGACGGTGCATGGAAATCGTACAAAGACAGTTGAAACACAAACGATGGTGGTTCATGTGGAAAAACATGTTGACTTTGAGGTAGTGAGGAATCAGATTGGAGAGAGAGAGAGCGAGAGAGTGTGTGTGAGAGAGAGAGAGAGAGCGAGAAAGGCGCATGGGGAAAAAAATCAATGAGGTCACAGTACAAAGTTGACATCAATAGCATTTCCCCCAAGGGAGTCCTTAGAACAAAATCTTTTTATACATCACATAAACATCACAATATTAAGTTGTTTTTCTTCGCTCCTCCTATTGAGATCCATATAAGAGCACATTTATTCGTCAAAGTTCTTCCCAGACGTTCTCAGGCTTTCCCCCAGGAATCAACAAGTGCATTCAGAGCCATGGCTGGGATTGTATCAACATTTCCTGTGTTATTTTTCCAAGGTGCGATGCGGAAGCATTCGACCCGCCGCCCCCTGATGGGGCAGCCGGGCCTCCTGAAAGAGACACAGAGAAGAGGGAGGCTGCTGTGCGGCAGGACAACCCCCCTCGGCTTGACTTGTTCCTGGCACCTGTTTGGTGAAAAGTGAGGCATCCATTCCACCGAGGCCTAACAGAGGGCCTGTGGATGCACTGAGGGAAAAGGCAAGACGTTGTATGATCTGTCAGTGTCTGCAATTAAAAACAGCTCACATCATGATGTGGGATTTCCAGACCCCATACCCCCCGCCCCAGCCCCCCCCCCCCCCCCCCCCCCCCCCCCCCCCCCCACCCCCACGCACGCACGCACGCACGCACGCACGCACGCACGCACGCACGCACGCACACACACACACACACACACACACACACACACACACACACACACATCCCCCCCCCCCCCCCGCCCCGTCCCTTCCCTTCCAACCCACACACACAAACGGACACACACACCATCCCCACAACACTTGCCAAACCATTTGGACATCTGGTTAGAGACCAGATGTCAACTTTAAACGAATGGATGAAGTGAGAAGTACACATACAGACAGGCACACACAAACACAGACAGTCAGACAGACAGACAGACAGACATTGAACGGCAAAGTGAAATACGACTTTAAGTGAGATTTGATTGTACTTATAGCCGTCAAGTCTTCCACACAAGTGTACGATTATCTATTGGCTGGGAGGCTGAATGCCTTATGTGGGATTTAAAATTGTTAAATTGTTATTAACTAATGAGTTGCAATCAGATTTTAATAGGAATTAATCCGTTGCAAGTAATTGCTCTTTGCGTGAGATGCATTTCACCGACTCTGAACTTCCTTCAAAGGGAGGTAGGAGCTGAAAGGGAGCATTCCACAAGTGTTTTTTCTCTCCTGCGTTCTCCTTCACTAGGAGCGGTTCAAGGTGACTGCTGGGACGTTTCAGAGATAAACTCGCAGAATGTGGACGGGCGGGGCGGCCCAATCTCTATTCAATCTCCCTGAACCTGGGCGACATCAACGCCAGTGTCTGCTCTTCATTAAGAACGAGGCCCACAAGCTGGGGTCAGGGAAACCTTTTCTGGCACGCTCTGTCAAGCACATTTTCCCCCTCTCTCTTTCTCTCTCTCTCTCTCTCTCTCTCTCTCTCTCTCTCTCTCTCTCTCTCTCTCTCTCGCACGTGCTGTCTTAACTGGCGTGCCCTTAATATGCCATTAACACAAATTAAAGCGAAAAAGAAATGTGCCACATATGGGTTACGTCTGTCCTAGCTATGCATGGAGGATATGAAAAAACACACCCACGGCACAAGGAAAGCCCGGAAAGAGGCTAGACAGATGGAAATATCATTATGTCTGCTATTTTGTGAGACTATTCCCTTTAAGGAAAGGCATTTTTTTTTTGGGGGGGGTGGGGGGGGTTGGCGCTACATACTTTACAGCCAGTGGCATTTGGAGTGTACTTTTCCCGAGTCCGGCACGGTCTCCATTGCCTCCCAGTGTTTAACGACGGTCCCAACAGTACAGTGGACACCACACAACATAGGCTTTACCTGTGGGGGTGTAGGGGGGAGGGTCAGGCGCATCAGAGAGAGTGGTTTTCTCCTCGCCTGCCAGCGGCATGCTCTCGCCGCCGTCAAACATCCCAAACACACTCACGGTGTACTTGGTTCCCGCCCTGTGGGGCACAGAGCAGAGTCGCTACGCATGAGTCTCTCACCTTCTCACCTTCTCATCCTCGCACCTTCTCAACACAACCACCGTGCTTTGGTACGTCGAAATGTGCACCGTCGATATCATCCCGGAAAAAAAAACAACGAATGGAATACTAGAGATGAGAGCGGAGAAGAAGAAGAAGAAGAAGAAGAAGAAAAAACACAAGCAGATCTGAAGACCAAGACAGAGGACAGAGAAGACACACCTTAATTCCTCCAGCACCACCGTGTTGTCATAGGGGCCCACTTGGAGCTCGCCCAGGTCAATCTGGTCCCCTAAGGGGTGGAATGTGACTTTGTAGCCCTTCACGTCCCCGGGAGCATGGTCCCAGGTCACCCTGAAGCTGGTCTTGGACGGCTCGGAGGTCTGGAGGTTCCTGGGCCCCTTGTAAGGGGACACTGTGGAAGCACAACGTCCGAAAGACAACATATCACTTGACGGCACAAAAGTTATAGGAACACGCGATAGGATATGAAGAAGAAAACAAATATGATAGATAGATATGTCAAACAAATAGTTATATACATTAAAAAAAAAATATATATATATATATATATATATATATATATATATATATATATATTTGAAGAAAAATGTGGGAGTTGGATTAAAATGATTGAGGTGATGACAAGATGATGACATCTTTGCACCAGATTTGCAGTGAAGTTATATTTGGATGTCCTCAAACACGGTATTAAAACAACAAAAATCTTCAGAAAACAGCTCTTCTAAATCCCCCCCAAAAATATGTAATTGAAGAGAAATGTGCAAACAACTGAATGTACGCATGACGATCATTCAGTGTTCATCAGTGTTAGGCTTGGAAGTCCCCCTCACCCACCCAACTGGCAAAACTCAAACTCCTCCTCTCCTCAAAAAGACTGTACCAAATAAACCCAAAAACAACACCAAAAACAGGACAGGGACCGCCGGCGGCGAGTTTACGTCACCCGTACGTACGTGTGGTTCCCTCGCCCTCCCTGGCCTTGCCCTCCCGCCCCTGGCCGTAGACGGGTATGACGTTGATGTCGTAGGTGGTCAGCGGGGTCAGCCGGCGCAGCACGGTGGAGGTGGGGCCGCCGCCGGGCACCTTGGCGGCCAGCTGGCGCCCGCCCTGCCGGGGCTTGTAGGTCACGCGGTAGTTGACCACGTTGCCCGGCGCCGGTTGCCACGCCACCTTCATGCTCTTCTCCGTCTCCTCTGACACCACGATCGCCTTGCCGGCCGCCGAGACTGTGCGTGGGAGGGAGACGTTGGATTAGAGATGTGTGGTGGGATGGGTGGGGTTGGTTGGGGTGGGGTGGGGTGGGATGGGTGAGATGGGTGGGATGGGTGAGATGGGTGAGGTGGGTGAGATGGGTGAGGTGGGTAGGGTGAGATGGGTAGGGTGAGATGGATACGGTGGGGTGGGGTGGGATAGGGTGGGTGGGGTGGGGGAGGAAAGGAGGCATAGACGGACGGATTGAATCACACTGTGAATTTTCTATTCTCTATTCTGTATAATGTATACGCCCACTGTCTGTCTGGGTGTATATTTGCACGATTATGATATATGTTATATGCTGTACGTTGCACAATTAATACTGCACATTTGGAGTATGGGGAAACGCAATTAGGATCCTCTGTAATTACTTGCACTAATTGCATGGTAGGAGTGACTTGACTTTGACTTTGACGTGTGCGTGTGTTTTCGGGTGGATGGACGACCAGAGATGGATGAATCCAAAGGGTGGAGCCGATCTCCACTTGGTGGAAACATCAACTCATCCAGCTTCCACTCCACTGCAACTTTCTTCTCGAGAGCATGCGTACCCCAAGCGGCGCCAACTCCACAGAATTGATCATGTTTAGTCAGTGAGCTTCGGCAGCCAAGCGCAGGCGGCTGATCTATTCGAGGAAAGCCAGCCAGATTTTTTCAGTTTTTTTTCCATAGCGTGTCTACATGGCGTTTTAATCCAGAACAGGAAGGGCAAGTGTGAGCTCTCATGGCCCTCTAAACAAGCTGAGGAAAACTCTCTCGAAACTTCAGACAGAACCTTTATTTCTTTATTTCTTTATTTTCTTTGCGCTAGGTTTCTATGAACGGAAAGATGCTGGCCGGTCCAACTTTTTCGGTGTGTGTGTGTGTGTGTGTGTGTGTGTGTGTGTGTGCTTGTGTGTGTGTTGCTCGGTCCAAATGGACCACTGGTGTCTGCCTCGCCGAGGGGAAAAGAGAGAGGCGAAGCTGGAAGCTCCAGCAAAAAAAGCATTGCGGTTATAAACCATATGTGCCCTCCCTCCCGATGTCGCCTGAAAGGTGGTTGTGCAGTATTTTGCACCTGTCCGGCTTGCCAAAAGCCGCGAGTATAAAAACATGTCTGCGCATAGTTTTCCATTAGCACATTCCCCTTTTGTTCACCGGTGGTTAAATTAATTCCCGATCGGAGGAGGGATTCCGTTCACTGTGCTTTATTCGTCTTGGCACGAGAACAGTCTCCACAAGGGATGCACCACTCTCTGTCTGCCTCTTTCTGACCTGGATCTCCTGGGGAAACCCGGCTGCAGGTTCCTGGGCGTTAAATCAATCTCTACATGTGTGTGTGTGTGTGTAAAGCTCACATGCAGACCGTTTGTATCACTCGGACTACAAACAGCATCTTGATGACCGCTACCGGCCTGTCTTTTTTACAGCCAAAAATGGGTAATTTCAAACCAAGATCTTGTTCTCTCAGTTTAGATATGATCTCATTTGTGGAGATATCTCTGCCATTGATGGGATGGTATGATGCACTCTTTTCAACATGTCTAAAATTAACAGGCGCATTGAAATGTTAAGCAGGCCTATGGTGCCTTTGGGGTAATAAAGTCAAGGTTTGGGTCAGCATTCCAAGGCTTTTGAGTAAGCCTTCTGGGTCCATTTAGGAAATTGTTTGCTAACTTTTCCCCTCCTTTTAGGGGCTTTGGTACTTGTTTTATATGCTTTAAGATATACAACTAAAACGTATTAGCGTATGTATACATTTAGTCTTTTTGCCTTTTTTTTTTTTCTTTTCCCCCAGTTAATGGACTTCTTGAAAAAAAAGTAACTCAACCTAGATCATCCAGGGGTATGTAACATTTACAGGTGGAGAAACGGCCAAAAAGAAGATTGATTTACATAGAAGCTCAACAAGGAAATAAAAGGTGAACACCAACTCAAACAAACGAGCGTGAGGACAGAGCAGAGGCAGAGGGAGATCCCGCGGGGAAGAGGGAGTTGAAAGTGAGAAAGAGGGAGAGAGAGAGCGAGAGAAAGAGAGAGAGAGAGAGAGAGAGAGAGAGATAGAGAGAGCGAGAGAGAGAGAGAGAGAGAGAGCGAGAGAGAGAGAGAGAGAGAGCAAGAGAGAGAGAGAGAGAGCGAGAGAGAGAGAGCGAGCGAGAGAGAGAGAGAGAGCGAGAGAGAGAGAGCGAGCGAGAGAAAGAGAACGAGCGAGAGAGAGAGAGAGAGAGAGGGGCGGGGAGGCTCCCCGATGTCAACGGTCTGGTAGAGGCATTTCACGGGCGCTTCCTGAGTGACCTACCATCTGTGGTCTCCTCCCCCACCAGGGGCTGTCCCTCTCCGTGGCCGTAGGCCGCGAACACCGAGACCTCGTACAGGGTCTCCGGCGTGAGGCCCTCCAGCACGGCGTCCGTGGTGCCGCCGCCCACCGTCATCTCCCCGGTCTCGTCGTGGTACATGGACTTCCAGCGCAGCCGGTACTGCCGCACGTTGCCCGGCGCGGCGGTCCAGCGCGCGGCGAAGCTGGTGTCGGTGACGTCGCTGGTCACCAGGTCTTTCGGGGAGCCAAGCTCTGTGGAGCCAAAGTGAGGCGGTCAAAGGCAGAACGACAAGGGAACTGAACGGCTGGCTGGGCAACAGGGGACGACCTCGCCATTCGTTTGCCTGAGAGGTTCAGAGCAAGGGGGGGGAGGGCGAGAGAAGATGGAGATCTCAGCTGTGTTGGGCCTAAACGCACCAACAGACAACAAATCATGTGTTCCTTGTGTTGTTTTGCTCCAATGCACTTTATTTGGACTAGAATAACAGCGCTAGCTTCCAAACACAGCAAAAAAAAAAAAATAATAAAACACGTTCATGGAGAATCCAGCTCAGTATTTCCTTTTGTCCGTGCAGCGTGGATGTCATAACGCAGATACATAAAGGGCTCAAGGAAGTGGGCCAGACAGAACAGAGCGGACAAGATCAACAGGCCAACAAGTGATAAAAAACCAAAAACAGTCATCTGTCGGTCTCCGCCTCAACCCCTCAGGGTGTGTTTGAACTCTGTGATTTACTTTGCCTCACAATCATAGGGCGCCTGGAAAATCTCTGCAAAACTAATCACAAATCGCACAGCGTCAGCACCTTTCATTTTCCATTGAAACGGATGAAATGCAATCTGAAAGAGCATAGGGGGTTCTTTTTTTTTTCGTACAATGGCAGATGTTACCCTCTCCCCTTTTCCCCCCTCTCGGTACACTTTGTTTCCTGAGGGGGGGTGTGTGTGGGGGGGGGGGGGGGGGGGGGGGGGGGGCTACAGGGGGAACTGGTCCGACACAGTGTGAACGGAAGGGGAGAGCTTATTGCGATGCTGGATGACGAGTGGCACAGCAAGTGAGAGTGGCAATCTCTTGTTTTTGGTTCAACATCCACACAGAATCACTGCACTCTGCCAACAGCGAACGTAACTGTACCTGCCACCTTCCCAGCCTTCAAGATGCGCTCCCATTCACAGCACATAGTCCCCAAATAACACTTGATGACCATTAGTCTGTGTTCACAGCAATTGGGCAGTCTCAAATTAAGAAATTAATAACACATTAGCCAATTAAACCGCAAACATTCCTGGGAGACTAGGATCAGGAAGATTTTTTTTTGGTCACATGCTGATTCCCATTTAACTCATTTGATTGGTCTAATTTTGTTCTTCAATCCATGACAGATGGAATAGCTGCACATCAAAATGAGATATAAACAAAAATGGGAAGGATAACAGCATCCATATAGTTCCAGTGTGCGCCAGCATTCTTTCGACATAAACAAAATGTAATGGACGACCAATCAAGATGAATGCAGACCCTAATGCACAAGTGCAGAGCCCGTCCTCTCCAAAAAGGATCGATTTCACGGGAAAACCGGTGCGATGCAGGTTGATTCGACAGCTGTGTTTGAGGTAAACGCACAGGGATGACTGGGAAATCACTTTCACAGACAATGGCTTAGTGGGTGACACTCAGCCAACAGCTCCTGCCAAGGAGTAAAGCAGTGCGCTCTCACAAAACACATGGGCCAGAGTCAGATCTGCCAACCACTTAGAGTCAACTGACAAACATCCACGACAAAAAAGGTAATCATTTCTGGTTTACAAGCCAAATGAGTAATCCGATGCACACACACACACACACATGTATACACAAACAGCTTAATGGCATTTGCCCCAAACTCTTCAAAAACCGCTGGATTTCCATAGCAGCTATTACTGTAACCCACACCTGGTGCACGGTTAATAAAACCAGAGTGGCACTGAAGCGTCTCCTTATCGAGACCGTATTTCAATGTGGTCCCCAGCATCCACACCCTCTTAGGGGTGAGCCTGTTCTTAAATTAGTGCTTTTGACGAGACCAGATCAAAACATTTGACTCCATGCCTTGCCCCACTGATTCCCCTCATACCATACACACAGACACACACACATATATACACACACACACACACATACGCACAGCCACACACACACACACATATACACAACCACACACACATACGCACAGGCACACGCACACACACGCACACACACACACGCTCACACACTGCAAGGGAAGATCCAAGTGTTGACTTGCTCCTCACATCCACAGCCAAGATGTCTAGAGCTATAATGATCTGCAGTTGTGGAAAAATGGCCCCATGCCAAGCAAAAAAAGAAGAATGTGTAGTAAACACAACCTTTATGAAATAACTGACTCACTGACTGTCTGAAAATGTCCCTTTAGCCCTCTTTTTCTTTTCTTTTTCGTAATTTATTTGCATCTTGAATCACTTTTTGGTAAAAGTCTTATTTAATTTCAATCTTATAAAAGGCCCGTGAACTCAGTCTCCTGAGATGGACAGTTTATACCCCAAGTGCCATTTCAGCACTGGTGCTTAAAAACATCCTGTAATTAATTTTATCTTGTTTATTTCACCAACATCCACATTTGAGCATGACAAGCTGAAAATACATTATCTTTACATCAACCCACTTCATGGAGGGTTCCCACCATCCAATGAGACTGAACAGGATGCAATAAATAATGTCCCACTTCTCGCCTCCATTTTGAACACGGTCCAATTTTGGTGGCACAATTGAGTTTATTGTGTGAAAAATATTTTCCCCAGCCAGTCAAATGTTCACCTTCATGGCGGGTCTCATAGTGGCAGTCAAAACAATGAGATCAGTGTGTGTGTGTGTATGTGTGTGTGTGTGTGGTGAGGTGTGGTGACGTCAAGGACTTTGGGAGCTGGCTAGACAAAGTGCTTTGTCAAGGAGCACAGAGAGCGGGCTTTAGTATTTCCTATGAGGGTGTATCACTGAGGATGGATCCAAACTGTGGAAACTGTGTTTTGCCACATTCAACACCTTTGGCGATTAAAATGACAAGAGACGGAAAACAATGTAATTTGAATTTCAAAGGGCAGCACGATCGACACAAGTGCCCTTTTCAAACCAATAACTCGATCCCCGAAGTGTCCAGAATTGACTGCCACCAGTGACCCTTGGGCCTGCCAAGGGTATAATGGCGTGACATTAAGAAACAAGGACTCCACTATTGATCCTATTCTGAAGAATGAAATTGTTTGGTGAGTTGGTGGGATGAGATCGCTTTCCAGCGAGCCGTCAGGCCGCAGCCACCACTACATCAGGTCGCAGGCATGCACTGAGGAGAAACCACCACGTTCTGGTTTCATCACGCAAAGAGTGACAGCTTTAACAAAAACAAAACAAAACGAATAGATCAAATGGATCGGATTTGTAGCCAAAGACCTATCCTCTGTTCCAAAATATAGGTAATTTCATTGGTAGTTAGATGCCATTATCTGTTATCAGGACAATTATTCAGCAATTTGGTGCGGTTTCTTCTGGCTAACTACTTTCCAACAGTGAGGTCATCTCTATTTTCAATCTAATTGACCGTTGATCCAAACCACAGCTCGCCAGGCTCTGCATGCCAAAGCCACGCCCTGAGCAGCATCCCTGGAGCGATGGCCAATCTAGCAAGAGCAAGGACCCCAATAGTGGTCGCTAAGGTGTCATGCAAGATGTGTAAATGACCTGCAACGTAATTGCTGGTTTTGTTTTACACACTAAAATACAGCAAAAATTAATCTTTCACAGTCATCCTGTTGACTGAGTTGCATCGTTATATGACCACAACTATGTCCTAGGAAAACCGCTCCCTCTATGACAATGTATGCATAGACAAAAGCACCTTGATATGGATTACCGTAGGGATTACATTACATTACGTTAAGGTGTGGAGGAATCCATCTTTTCACAAATTATGTTTTATGTTTCAAATCCACATTAAACGGCTGAAGAATGTTGCAATTCATAAAAAATAAGATAACCTACAACTTCCCCATCATATAAATCAATGTATAGCAATTCACCGTTAGTCTACAGCAAAGCCAAGATGGATGAGTATTCAAGTTAACTTTCAATCTGGCCAGACATGTGGCACTGAAGGTCTGCTCAAAACCATTCCAGAGCCTCTGTTTTTTTTACAAGCTTCCCCACACCCATTTCCTTAGGACTGGCTTCTTTGGCAGCAAAGTAGTACCTACCAGTGTTGTGTCTGTGCCAGAAGAATTACATAAAGCACCGTGTTTCCCTCCCAACCCAGCTCATATACTTAGGCAACCACTGAGAATGAAAGCTCATCGCTTTCATGTTTGGACATATGCTGCGGGGATTTACCACATGCTTGTTTTTTTAACACATCAAGATTCGACACAACAAGCCCACATCCAGCCCTTTTTCCACCATGCCATTATGATCACACCATTTGCACAGCAACGGGTGAAACTCAAGCTCAAGACGCAATCGCCAACCAAGTCAATCACAGAAGCACTCAACGCAGCACCAACGTGACAACCTTCGAAGCCTTCTGGCAGTCGAAACAAAGGCGCCATTCAGTTGTCCGCTCTCCAATACCGATTGCTGAAGTCATTCATGCAATGCAAAAAAAAAAAAAAAAGAGTTTGATGTGAATTTATGTGACATCCTCACATACCTTCCAACGTAGTTCCTGTGCCCAGAAGAGGATCGCCTGAACCAGTAGCGTAGCTGGCGGTCACGAAAAGCTCGTACTCTGTGGACGGTGCGAGGTTGGTGAGCAAAGCCTCTGTGGTATCTCCCGTGACGGTCGTCTCCATCAAGTCGCCTCCGTCTGCAGGTTTGTAAGTGATGCGGTATTGGCGGACATTTCCTGGAGCGGCCCGCCATGAGAGTTTCATTGTGGATATGGTCTCGTCAAAGACACGAAGGTCCCGCGGTGATCCACGCACTGAAAGAAAGAAACAAAAAATGGTGGATCAGACAGTGACAAATTCCATCCATGAAAATCCTCCGCAAACATCTGAACCTGCCGAATCTTTCACTTGAGCTGACGATCGCAATTCATCGACACGTTGTCGATGAAACTATGAAGACGAATCGTCATAACATTCCGGGTGACTCACCTTCCTTAGTGGTTCCATCGATCTGCTTCTGCTGCCCCGTCCCGCTGGCATACTCGGGCGACACGGATACTCGGTAGGTCGTGATAGGGAAAAGCTCCTGCAGGACGATGGTGGTTTCGGGCCCGCTTGTCGCCGTATGCAACGTCTCGCCCGCCCCGCTCAGGGGAACGTAAGTCAGGTGGTACCGGATCACCGAACCCGGCGCCGCCTGCCAAGACACCCTGAAACTATCCGTCGTCTCCTCCGTCACTTCCAGGCCACGTACGGTCCCTTGCTCTGCAAATGAAACAGACGGAGCTCCTCAGACCTCTTCTGTTGCCATGCCGGCATTCCACATGGACGGGTGTTATACAGAGTGAGCTCTGGTAGATATAGAAAGACAAATCCATCCCCATTACCTTCTAGAGTGGTCTCTTCGCCCGTCAATGGGAAACTGTCCCCTTTATCGTATTGGGCAAAGACGTTGACCTCGTAGGTGGTGAGTGGGAACAGGTGGGGCAGGATGGCGGTGGTTGTCTGACTGGGCACCGACAAGGAGATGTAGTTTCCGGTGACGTCTTCGGCCTTACGGAAGCGCACCAGGTATGACAAGACGCTGGTGGCGGCGGCTGTCCAGGAGGTACGGAAGCTTCTGGAAGTCACCTCGGAGAACTGCAAGTTCTGGGGTGGAAGAAGGCCTGGGAGCAAGTAATAAACATGAGAGGTCATTGGTTGGGTGTAAGTGTTTTATTCATTCATTCATTCATTTCTAAGTATGATTTCATCTTATTTACATATTTTTCAATTTACAGAAAACATCTAATTATTTCTTTTAATGAATGGATACATGCATCACTACTTCTAAAAACGGTGGACATGGTGAAGTATGGAGTAATTGTACTTTTCAGCATTGTTGCATACGATGTTCTGACTTCCGTAAAAACATTTTGATCAACTTAACAAAGCTACTTACTCCTTTTCTTGATGTTGAGCAGCTCTTGCTCAATCCTCAGGCAGATGGACTGTGTGAGCTCCTTGGAGATTCTCTGGAAGGCATCAAAGTCCTCCACCTCAAAGACATGAGTGGCTGACGGGGGATTGGCGATAGCCTCCAGCTCGGATCTGACAGCATCCTTGACACCCACGGCGAAGATCTCCACATCAGTATTCCTCAGCTTGGTCGCCGGGTCCTTGAAGGAGTCTGAAGACTTTCCGTCCGTGATCAGCACCATGACACGAGGGACGTTCTGTCGCGCACCACGGTTGGATATGAAGATCTTCTCCCTGACATATGTCATGGCTTTGCCTGTATTGGTGGAGCCTCCACGGTAGGGGAAGGCGCGCACAGCCCTGACCACGGCGCTGATGTCGTGGTGGGTGTTGAGGGCAAACTCAGTGTGGGGGTCGCGGCTGTACTGGACCAAACTGAGCTGCACCTTGTTGGGGCCCACATCAAAGGAGTTGACCAGCACCTCGAGGAAAGCACGGACCTTGGCAAAGTTTTGTAATCCGATACTGTAAGAGCCGTCGACCAAGAGGACCACGTCGGCTTGGACATCCACTCCCAGTGAGCATTCTGCAGACAGACACATGGAGAACTTGGGTTATTTATGGATCTTCTATAGCAGAGATAAACATGGATCTGCGAGTTACACAGATGAGAGAAATGCGGCGAACAGAGAACACTGAAGCAACACTGACAAACAACGCATTCCTCACCTGTGGACACCTTAATCGGCTGGGTCTTCTCCATGGCCATTACTGGTTCACTTGGGACCAGGCCTTTGAGGGCGTATAGGCTGATCTCGTACTCAGTCTCTGGGGAAAGGTCCCGGACGTTGATGGAGGATTGGGTGGCTCCCATGTACATCTCCTGGCGTTTCATGCCGGGCAACATGGGGGTGAGGGTGAGCTTGTAGCCGGAGACATCGCCTATGGACATATCCCAGGTCACCCTCATCGACTTGGAGGCAATCTCTGTCACCTGCAGGTTAGAGGCTGGCTCCACCACTGCAGATAAGAAAGGAAGAAAAAAATTGCAGAATTTGAGTATAATTTGTTAAAAATTGTATAAACATCTTTCAGCTATTAGCGAGTGAAGTGTGCTGTGAGATCATATGTTTCGGGTTGACTGTGCCTGCCTCTGAGCGAATATAATTTAGAATCCATATTTTTTTTGGTTCTTTAGCTTTAAAGTCTTGCTCTTTTTGACTCATTTTCTTCTTTAGCTCTCAGATCTTACCTACAGCACCTTTAAGGCACAAATACTTAATAAGTGTGGAGTGTGGACCTGAGTGTGTCTGATTATTCAACTTACTTTCTTCTCCGCTAACAAGGACATTCAGCTGGTCATCAACGCCAGAGCACACTTCCATGATGATCTTCTTCTGCACCTCTTGGATCATGTCAAAGTTGGGTACATTGTACACATGTTTGCTGTGAGGAGTGGATCCCATTTCCTTGAGCTCATCCTCATCGGCTCCTTTGATGCCTGGAAGGGGACATATCGAAAATATATTCATATACAACCACACTTTTGCGCCACAGCCTGCATTGTAAATGTGATTGGCTTGGTGGATACATTTTCGTTATTTCTGGAATTATACCAATAGGATCAGAGGAAAAAATATGTATGGCAAATTCCCACAAAATCTGGATATAAAAATGTATTTATCTTGCAACCAAAATTCTGTTTAAAATCAAGCCATTCCCAGGGATAAAGAGACATTTCACATGGAAGAACAGCATTCGGCAAAACACTTAAGAAAAAAAAAATTACCTAGAACAAATATTTCCACGCCAATGTTCCTGAGTCTTTTCGCATGCTCCTCCACTGGGTCCTGTGATTTTCCATCGGTGATGATCATGGCTACCTTGGGGAAAGCTTTCCTGGCACCGGCCGCCTCAGTGAAGGTGTTATTCAGAAGGTACTCAATGGCATCACCTTAGAAACAGAAAGCATATTGAATTAACGTAATGCATTCTAAATATATTCAAATGGAGAAAGAGAACTGTTGTGCAAGCCAAGTCCATGAGGATCATCAATGCTGTCCCTCAAAATGTTTAAATGTGTAAAGTTCTGACGCTCCTAGAAGAGTATTGGCTTCAAGTCAACAGTAAATGCAGCCCACATTCTGTCTGAACTGTAACTTCCATTAAGAGCTAGAATTCAATGAATGGGTCTAAACTCTTTGGGCCCATTCACATATCCAGCGACTTGGATATAACCAATAACTTACCCACGCCATATAACCTAGCAATTACCCATACTATATAACCATACCTAACCATACTACATAACCATGACTTACCCACACAGTATACCCCATTCTACATAACCGATGACTTACCCATGCAGTATAACCCACATTACATAACCATGACTTACCCATACAGTATACCCCATACTACATAACCGATGACTTACCCATGCAGTAAAACCCGCACCACATAACCAATGATTTACCCATACAGTGTAACCCTTACCACATAACCAATGACTCACCCATACAGTATAACCCGCACCACATAACCAATGATCTACCCATACAACCCATACCACACAACCGATGGCCCACCTGTCATCGTGTTTCCTCCCTTGTAAGGCAACGTGCTGATGGCGTTCATGAGGTCCCCGCGGCGGGTGTAGCGGGACAGGGGGAACTCGGTGCGCGTGTCGGAGCTGTACTGGACGATGCCCACCCGGGTCTTGTCCTCGCCGATCTCGAAGGCGCCGGCCATGGCGCCGATGAAGCGCCGGATGTGCTTGAAGTTCTCCCGGCCCACGCTCCAGGAGCCGTCCACCAGGAACACCAGGTCGGTGATGGCGCTGACAGAGCATTCTGGAGATAGCAAGATGGTTGAATATATTATGCATTTTATATTTATATGTCAATTTGTTTTTTTTTTATTGTTGTAAACCCTAACCCCCTATTTGAAATGATGCAGCTTGTTGTAATTATCAATTATTATTTACTGTTCTGCCCACCGGACTATTTACCACCCAGCAGTAGCTCAGTAGGTAGCGGGTGGACAGAGCGGGTCATCCACTAGCCGTAGGGTCGGCGGTTCGATTCCCTTGATCCCCCCTCCTCCAACTATCCACATATCAAACCCCACAAATGTACTGATTGCAAGGCGATTTGGACAAAAGCGTCTGCTAAATGCCCCCTTTACCCTTACCCGGGGTTAATAAAGCACACCGTATCTCCTCCCATCTTCAAGTTTGACGCACGACACAAAATTAGAAATCGAAGCCAAATAAACATTTCGACAGCATTTGGACGTGTGAAATATCGCGCATGAAAGGCAAGTCAACAAGAGCACACAGGAGTTCCTTGGTCCCTGCGACCGGCTTGGAATGTTTCGGACGGCCCGGCCCCAAACCGTTTGGTGTGGCCCGTTTGGCGAGGCCAACAATGTGCCACCGGGCTTGAGCGATGGAGCGTGCCAAGGTACGGCGCGCTCACACAATGGTCTCGGCGGGGAGGAAAAGAAAAAAAAAAGTCTAAAACACACCGACTCTGCAGCCTAAATAAAAATCAGACCCGTGACAGATAGTTGGATGACTCATGCCTTCCATTCTCACATCAAACGGAATATTAACCCACGACGTGCCGTGCCAAACAGTGGGCTGGTGGAGTCATTCCACTGGAGAGGAATATCTCTGGCTTTGCAGACCAAACAACGAGCGAATGCGTTCAGCAGCAATATTCCCAGTTTCACGCTTTAAAAACCCAGGGGATTCAAAGCAATACAATGAAAATTCCCTGGAACATTGAGGATGGCTCTATTAAAGTAATTGGCCGGTATCAACATCTGGACTAAAAACATTCAGTCCCCCCAAGGTCTCATTGAGTTAGAATTCTGTTCCTTGCGTCTTGTTATCCTCACTTTAAAAAGAGGCGGACAACCTCTCTCAAATTCCTTCACTAGGTCAAAAGCTTAAGGAACAAAGAAGTTAGGGAACAATCGGGATGGTTGTGAAAGGAGGCTACATCATCTTAATCCCAGAAATAAGCTTCTTGGATCATTGGGACCCAAGTGAGCCCTTTCCAGTCAGAGGAACACTAGCATCGGAAAAATGCGAACCACTTTGACTTCTGCCTACCACAGACTGGACTCTCTGTAGGAAACCCAGAAGAAAACAAAAAGATTTCCCATCAACCGCTGTAATCTTTTCCACACCTTTCCACTGGCCATAATGACCAACCCCCTCCCCCCCTCCTTCCCTCTCTTCCAACATTTTAAGTGTCAAAACTAAAATGACGTCATCGGCGCAGCATGGGGTTACGGGAGCATGCGTCCCCCTGTGCCCACCGCTCTCTGACTAATAACAGAAGCCCCCCTGTCTTCTAGCTCCCAGGCCTGCCGATGTCGTGTTTTTTTATGTACTGACTGGTTTCAATTAACGGGAGTGAATGCATGTGTTCCCCCAGCCACTGTCTGCAACCCCCCACCTCCACCCACCCCCAACCCTCACCACCGCCTCCTCCACCCACCACCCCCACCTCTCACCACCTCCACCCACCACCACCCCATCCACACCCCACCCACTGCCTGCTTCCTGGTGACAACCCAACACAGAGTGTGCAGTGGAGATCTCTAAGCAGCGGAATTAAACAGGTGGAAAGATGTATTATTCAAGTCCCTTGGAAGGAACAAAAAATAGGGGGGGGGGGGTGGAAAGCTGGGGACAAACCTGAGGACACGGCCAGTTGAGAATTTGAGTCGACAGGACAGTAAATATACTCACTGATTGCATCTGTCTGTGGCTTTGTGACCCGTCCGCTTGTGTTGCTGGACTGGACTGAAACACAGGAAACATGGACGCAGTGAGCCGGCATCTCTGTGTCATCACAACTGGATACCCTTGTTTGATTTACTTTCTTCCCCCGGAGAAACTGGGAGGTGTTATAAAGGCGCGTTGATGTGACTCTGTGAGTGCTAACACACATTGCTCTCCATTAGCGAGAGAAAAATAGAGCGTCTGTTGGCTTACCCCCCCATTTTCTGTGGCTTCAAGGTAAACTTTATTTAAACGGATTAATGAACAGATAAAAAAAATGTGTTGTTGGTATGGTACTTTTTTGTGCTGGATCAAATGAAAAGAAAAGGGGGAAAAATAACCTAATCTAATTTCAAGAAGTCATTGTGACGGCAAACATAGAGTAATGCAGTGAAAATATTTGAAATAAGATAAGTTAACATTCGTCATTCTTCTTCATCACAACTATTGAGAGGCACTTACTGGTGAGTTGTCCAAATATGGGGATACTCTCCTCTGAGCCATAGTAGGAGTTGATGGACACAGCGTAGTCGAGGTCAGGGGTCAGATCAGTGATGGAGGTCTGAGTGGACGTATAGGGCAGACTAAAGTCTCTGCTTGGTTCATCTGCAGGGGGGCGGAGGAAATTAAAAAATGAAACATAAAACTTAGAATGAAAATGGTGAACACAATGCAAGAATAGAATCTGAGAGATTGACTACAATTGTGCACTTAACACATTCAGCATCTGCTGAGTCTGAGTGTGTGCAGTGTGTCGCCCAGTTACTGTTATTGGGGCTTATTGGTGATGCAGTGTGGAGGGATGGCCATACAAACCTGTGTTTGATATAACTTGTAATCTGTAGCCCGATATACTGGTCGACGGGCTCGTCCAAGACATTTGCACTGTGTTCTCATTTAGAATTTTAAACTTTAGATCTGAGGGGGGTTCCACTGCAAAGAACAGCAAAGAAAAGAAGAAGTAAAAAAAAAAGGTTAGACCACTGCAAACACCATAGAAACGTATAAATGTGATATTTCTGATCAAATTAAGATGTTTGGTGAAATTCACATGAATTCCAAACAACAAACACTTCAGGGACTGAAGTGGAGATGCTCATAGATTGGGGGTGAGGAGGGCAGACAGACAAACATTCATTATGCAAATATGAGCAAATCAAAAACACACGACGACAACAATACAACAACACAACAACACCAACAACAACAACAGAGAGTGGGTGAGAAGCCATTTCGGGAACAATCAAATGGCGTTTGTTTGAGTTGCGAAGGCCTGGACGGCTGGCAA
The DNA here is from genome assembly GCA_036785325.1 of Urophycis tenuis. Taxonomy (NCBI): domain Eukaryota; kingdom Metazoa; phylum Chordata; class Actinopteri; order Gadiformes; family Phycidae; genus Urophycis; species Urophycis tenuis. The sequence continues at coordinate 3,278,519 of JAXIVH010000014.1, read as the reverse complement.
CTCAAAACCCCCCGGAACACGGTTCATGTGCACACACACGCGATGTCAAACAAACTCTTCCCGAATGCAAACACCGGGTGAAACCATTCAACACATGCTGAGGGCACTCATTACAACGCATGCCTTAAACCACCCACCCCCTACCCCACCCCTACCACCACCCACCCCACCCCAATCCCAAAAAGGAAAACACAGCTCTGGTAATGACAAGTGGGACCACAGGAATACATCACATTTACAACAGTTGGTTCATTCTGAAGGTACTGATTATACAATGGAATCGAGTTGCCAGGTAAGGTAAGTCCATGAGGAGCAGACAGAGAGAATTGAACGTTAAGTTGTATATACAGGGTATATACAACACATTTCAGTAAAAGGTGTGAGGCAATTATGCTGTTTTACCAAAGCAAAAAAAAAAAAAATCTCTTTACAAAAGTCATTGGCACACATCCATTGCAAACCTCTCAAAAGAATACACAATTTGTCACTGAAGACACTTGTGTACGTTCTTTTTTGTGAGTAAGCGTCAGGCGATAAAGCTTACGAATGAAAAAAAAAAAATAGGTGCTTGTACATTGAACAAAAAAAAAAAAAAAGTCACATGACCAGAAGTAACACGGGTGTCCGCACGGAGGCTGACCGGGTCACAGACATCTGACGAAGTCATGCATGATGTAGGTGAGAAAGTTGTTTTTGGTGCACAACAACTTTCAACTGACCGGATTCTAGATTCTAGTTTCCATGTACAGTTGGGGGACCACACAGAGACAGATGACAAACTATATTTTTAAATGATATTCTCCCATGCCTTCGGCATGGCTTGAAACTCTGTGTTAGGCGATGAAGTTGAAGAAAAAAGATGAAGGATAATAATAGAGTATGTTAATAGTGCAAAAAAGCGTTCTATCTGAAGAGTCGACTTCCAAAATCTAGTATTGCCCTCATGCAACTGCATACTTGTTAAATATATGAACATAAAGGATTTTTATATTGTTTTCTTGTTAAATATATGAACATAAAGGATTTTTATATTCTTTTGTTGTTAAATATAGCAAAAACTAATCACAATTGTGTGCTGTCATTATGTGAAATTAATCATAATCAATCTTCATAATCTTCAATCAATCAGTAAATTAATCAATACAATCCAGTAGTACATATATTTAATTTTGGACTAAAACTATTCCTAGAAATTTTGATATTTGTTGACATACTGTGTCATAGTGTCGGCAAAGGCATTCTCCAGAACACTACTTCTTATTTTTACATATCGTAAGACCGAGATCTGTTAGCCCTAGCTACAACTCTATTGAAAAGATATTCTAGTTGTTTCGTATTCCAGTTCATATAACACGATAGAAATATGCAAACATGCTCCAAGAATACAAGACACTTAAGTTACTCTAACTTAGAAACGGTTCCATGATATCTGAGTAGCCTATTTTGTTTCGCCGATTGTAAAACTTTACCGACAACACTCCAATTAAGGTAAAGGGCTACATAAATATAAACAGCAAACTTAACCACACATAATCATCAGTCCTGATGACATCATAGTGCAGCAAGTATCCATGCGTCAGACAGAAGCCTAAAAAGCCAAGAAGAGAAATGAGAAAAAAAAAAAGAACCAGCATGCAGGCCCGTTGAGTCGTGGTCCATGAAGAATGTGGTCCATGGGACGCAAGAATATCATTGTAAAATAATGAGTTTGGAGGCGGAAGCCATAGCTCGGGACAAACTGAACGCACAGGCAGATGACAAAAAAAAAAAAAAAAAAACGGGGACCCCCGCGTGCTCACTGGAAGCAAGGGGCCGTGGGACGGGAGGAGCACCAACCTGCAGCATCAACTCAAGCCCCCCGCTGTGCTGGCCTCCAAATCTCTTCCACTTCTCATCTTCAACACGCCACGCGGAGCTGGCCGCGTTCTCCAAACGGAGCGATTTGTATCTCTTTGGGTGGGTGGGTGGGTGGGTGGGTGGGTGAAGGTGTGTGCATGTGGGTGTAGGTGTGTGCGTGTGTGCATGTTTGTGTGGGTGGGTGTATGTGTGTGCGTTCGTGTGCGTGTGCGTGCGTGTGTGTGTGTGTGTATGTGTGTGTGTGTGTGTGTGTGTGTGTGTGTGTGTGTGTGTGTGTGTATGAGTGTGTGAGTGTACACGACTTTTGCATTATGGTGGGAAATGGATGAAAAAACGAAATGTTTTGGGTCGATCCCTAATTACATCTTTTTTTTTTTTTTAGCATTTATCATAAAGCTGAACATTAATAAAGACTACGATAATTTTGCTAAACATTGACACAAACTTATCTGAAGTTGTATCTCGGATGGGAAAATTTGCTTTTTTTTTGGAGAAACACAGAAAATGCCCTGGCTCGGTGGGTTTCTCATGAATATGGGAGTCCATCACAGAAACCACTAGTGAGGGGGGGGGGGGGAACCGTCCTTCCCTGGCCCAGCACAGGCCAGAGTCTGGCTACTGTTCTGTTAACCGTCCTCTGTCTCCATCCATCTATCCAGCCAGCCAGCCATCCTGGTCTGAACTGCTGCCAAGAGTGGAGGCAGCAAAGAGGAGGAGGAGGAGGAGGAGGAGGAGGAGGAGGAGGAGGAGGAGGAGGAAGGGGAGGTGGAGGAGGAGGAGGGGGAGGAGGAGGAGGAGGAGGGGGAGGAGGGGGAGGAGGAGGAAAGAGCATTGACTCTCCCAGAGAGGCAGAACAGATGCCAAAGTAATTCCACAACATGTGCTGACATTAAACATTACTGCATATTAACTTTCCATATGAATTGCAACTCAGCGTTTTCACAAAAGCCCGCAAAATGAGGCCTGAGAAAGGCTCTTTGTCTTTGAGCTGTCTGAGGATTAATTTGCGATTCTCATATTACATCTTTCCATTCTGTTAGGGGGAAGATATATGGGAGAAGGCATGCGAGTGATTTAACCCTGCTGAGGCGCTGTTCAGCGGTGAAAAAATAAATACAATCTGGAGATTTCCACTCTATCTTTTCCAGTTTGAGTTGTCAACGGAAAAAAAGAAGAAAAAAAACTAAAGACTGGCTATTAACAATCTCTAATAGTTTAGGGAACGTGACAGATGTCAGAATCCTTCATCATAATATATATATTTAAACTATGATGGGGGATTACCTATTATCAAGAGTGTCTCTAGCTTACAGTGTGATACTTGGTAAATTGCACTTACAATCATTGCACTCAAAGAACTAAGTGCTGACATAACGCAAAAAAGAAAATTACTGCGGGGTTCATACATAGAAGTTGAAAAATATTTTCAAAGTGAACAGAAATTTGGAAAGTTTCTCAAATCTGTCCCCAAAGAAAGTGGTAGTCGGAGATTACGACCTCACATAATCACATCCTGTCATTTCGACACGAGGACTCGGGAGACAAGGCCATTACATCATTAGTCCGTACGAAATACAAACAGACATGTGAACGTTCAAAAACACAAAGGAACAAAAAAATGAGCGTACACATACACCTCGAAATAACTTTATTCAACATATCCACAGTTTTCTCTCTCTCTCTCTCTCTCTCTCTCTCTCTCTCTCTCTCTCTCTCTATGTCGTGTGATTGCTCGCTGCTCACTAAACCCCCTAAACTTCAAGCAACCAATCGGTAGCAAGGAGTGAGAGGATGGAGAGAGGGAGAGCGAGAGTGGGAGAGAGGGAGTGGGAGAGAGAGAGAGAGAGAGAGAGAGAGAGAGAGAGAGAGAGAGAGAGAGAGAGAGAGAGAGAGTATGTGAGGAAAGAGTGAAGGAGGAGGTTGTGGTGGTTGAATTTACCTTGAGCTTCTACGGAGGAGAGCACGACTGCCACAAAGGCAGCCGTGGCTAGTGATAGCCCTATCTTCATGGTTAGTCTTTTGGGGTCAGCAGTGCATGAATCAGCCTAGGAACCAAGCAAGAGACCATTCATAAATGTTTGGAATCTGAACGTTTTTATGTTATTTTATTTTATCAACTTGATCAACTAAATTAATTAAGAGACAAATTAAAAAAAAAAAACATTTTGGGAGATGACGTCGTCACATCGTCAAAGTGCAATTTTAGCTGACAGCAAATATAAAGCCTATTTTTTTTCTTTTTTTCTCTCATGTGAGACATGACAATGAGAAACTGAATGTTTGCTCATTTGACATTTTATATGTAGATAGTGCGCCCCGCCTAGCGCACAGTTACGCACAATGCAGTTCGTTCAACTGCTTTGTATCACTTTGTTTGCCTGAAACGGTTTATATACTCACAAAATTCGCAATAATGTAATTTAAAAAATGAGTGACTAGTTCAGTTTGAAATTCATTTTTTAAATCTTATAGGCCTACTGTGATTCATTTCGACGTCGCAACTGAGTGATGTCTAACTTCGTTAAATAATAAAAAAAAAAAAAATGGGACTCAGCTGTGAAGTCAATTAGACTACCCAACAATCTATTCTGTCAAATATGGAATAGCTAAACAATCCCAAAACAGTTTTCAATAATAAAAAAAAAATCCTTGCCCCCGTACAGGGACTTGTACAGGACGCGCATCATCACTAAACACATTTTCATTAAAATAAATGAAGAACACCGAGTCCAAAGCAATTCTAAAACAACACAAAATATCGCCTATAGGTCTCTCAAATCACACATATTAATAAGTCATTTTTTGGGGGGTGGGTGGGAAATAGTAAGTCCCATTACTCACCTAAACGACTCCCAAAAAAAGTAAGCGACCAAACTTTCAGCGCAGCCTCCTTGAAGACTCCCCCTCTGGAAACTGAGAGATTTCAGGAGCTGCGGGTGGAGGCTTCTCTCTCCTCTCTGGCTACTGAAAGCTCAGCCAGCAGATGTCCAGGGAGGAATAGGCTGTTTCCAAGTGGGAAGAATCTTTCCACAATTGGCTACTTAATAAGGGGGGGGGGGGGGGGGGGGGGGCAGTTCCCAACTCCCATTTTTACCATCTTTACCATGCGGAAGAAGGAGACACTCATTGGTGACTGTTAGTGCCCTCCTATCCCTCTTTCTAAGAAAATCCATCCCTTAATAAGGAAAAAAAAAAGAAGCAACGACATTATTGTTGAACACATGATGGTGGTCTACCCCCCCCCCCCCCCCCCCCCTTACAGTGTAGCATATTTATGGCCAGGAATACCTAAACCTTATCTTTGGTTGATAGGCTTCAATTCAAGGCAAAACAAACAAACACAACACAAATTTAAATAAAACAAATAGCCTATGTAATTGACATCATTATATAATTATGTGTGATATTTGAATATTTGGAGTGATACGCGATTGCAACTATAGTTAACGACACATATGGTCCTCCATAACGTTGGTGTACGTGTTTAAAAAGACACGAATATCATAATTTGCAGACAAGTCTTGGTGCCTCAGATCCCCCCTGAACATTGCAATGCTGTCATGTGGTGCCCTCTAGTGCTCACAGTAACAAGTATGAGTTACCGAAGACATACGCTTTCTTGGTAATTCAACAGCTGTCCAATTGACTTTGGTGGACCATTCAGCCAATGAGAGTCCAACGTACTTGAAAGCGTTTTATATTGAAGAACAGCTAAGAAACACATTCTTCCTTGTCAAACCCACATAGCCATCTCATATTTTAGCATCTCAATTCAACCAGTTCCCAAATGACTGCAATATAGATGTTTATTTTTTAATTTATTGCAACACAAGAAACCATATACACATATAGATTTAAAGATATCATTGATCAAATACAACCTAAAAACGAGAAATCAAACAAAATGGCTCTGATTAAATAAAATGACTCTATTTGACCATTTATCAAATAGCACATTATCATGTAGGACCTCTGAATAGTTTTGAACAGAAAAGCAACATTTGTGACACTCTTAAAGTGCTTATTATTTGGTCATCTTTGAAGTATACAAGTATACAAAATAAAATACCCCAAAATATATTTTGTGCTGTGGTCGGCAGAATGGTACCCAATGTCCAACCAGTTAAATAACACTGTAGACGTGCATTCTTGTAGTGAATTATATCCATGAAGATCTACATTTTAATGGCTTCCAATAAAGATGCATAACATGTATGATTGGGTTCTCTTGAATAGGAGTGCTATGAGTAAATAAAATATAAATTTTTGGTATTTAGTCAAATATCGGTAAAAAAAATAATTGACTCACCTTACTCCTTCAAGATATTTGCAAATGACCATTCAGCCAGAGACCATCTGAAAACAGCTACAGTGGCAAAAATATACCCTGGTACATTCATCAGCAGGACGCGTTACAGTATATATGAGGACATGCACACACACACACACACACACACACAAAAAAAGAAGACATAAAATACACACAATAAAAACAAATGACTGTTAAAAACAGCATCAGATACACACGTGACTCGACCATGGAGAATGAACAACTCAACATCGAAACACACATATAGATGCCAGCTAAGCAAGTTTTTCTCGCTCTCTCTCAGGCATGTGATTACCTTTCTGTTCTATTAAAAAAAAAAAAAAAAAAAAAAAAAAAAACGACACCAGAAATGACACGCAGGCAAACTGACCGGGCGCCCGTGCTGCGGTCGGACCACGACGATGACGACAAGCGCACACGACAAACAAACAGCCCTGATTTTCATCTCAGAATCCAGAACGCGGCCGACGACGGCTGCCAAGGCATGCGGAGCGCAGGGGGTGGGGGGGGGCAGGACGCCGTGGGGGCGGAGGAACGCCGTGTGCCTCAGTTGGGAATGTCGGCGCTGTTGCTGCGGTTGTCGTACTTGTGGTGGATGATGAGCAGCACCACGCCCAGGAAGAAGCACACCGAGCCCACCGTGATGTAGGCGATGCCCAGGAAGGGGTTCTTGCCGCCCATCCAGGAGATGGTGCTCAGGATCACGCGCTTGCGGCCGTCGAAGCTGAGCACGGGGTAATCTGGTGATGGGGGGGTTAAGGTTCGGTGGCGTTTGTTTTTGTTTTTTTTTGCTTCCGGCATAAAAAACAAAAACTAAACAAACAAAGCATGCACTTCCCATTTTCTATTGTCCATTGTGTTTTCTGGAGCCTCTGTTTGTTTGAATAAAAGGGCTTCACAGTACTCAGCCGCCTGAAGCCCAGAGAATGTGCACGGCTCTAACAATGGAACAGCACACGGACCGCCTGCTTGGTCTTTCCTGCTATGTTTTCCGGTTAAATTATTATTATAATTATTATCATCATCAATGTATTAGTGTTATTCATCAATTTATTATTTATCAATAACCATGTAAATAATGATCAGAAGGAATCTGCAAGCTCATGTTTATTTTCTCTGATATCAAGAGTCTTTTCATAAACAACCTGGATGGCTGCCGCTAAGGCGTCACAATGTGTCGTTGCCCTGACTGGTTGTAGGTCTGTCCAATTGTGTCCAGAGGCATTTTGACCAGCGCCTGTCGATAGAAAATCTATGCAGAATCCAAAGATGGATGCACTCGCGTAGATATATTCCACAACAGAATAAAATAATTTTGACTTTAAATTCAGGGTAAGACATAAACATGGACTCAAATTGCCCTCTATGGGTTACCGCGTGCCATCGCATGCGCAGTTTTGGAATACCAACAGGTGACGGGTTAATCAATACCTGCTGTCTAATGTGGCCAAACCCCCAAAACGGACTATCGAGTGACAAGAGTGACGGCCTGAGCAGCACTATAGGTGTTTGGTGTTCCTTTCATGACCTGCGTAGAAAGAACCAGCACGATGCACGGCGCACAAGCGGGGAACCAAAGGATACTGTAGGTGACGTCCAGGTGGTACCGGCCGCTGGCCAGCGTGGGGGTCAGGTCCGCCTTCTTCTGGATGATGCGGTGCAGCTTGCGGAAGGTGGGCAGGGCGGCCGTGCGCATCCACACAATGAAGTCCTCGTTGATGAAGCCGTTGTTGTCGGGGTCCGCCGGGTCCAGCTCGAACACGGGGGTCCTCCAGTTCACTGGCTTTGATGTGCCTGAAGGGGGGGGGAGAGATTCAGACCGTGTCCAGGACAATCCTGATAGTGAGTGAGAGTGTAGCACTCTAGAGAGTGATATTTGGTAGGTGTCCTACAGAGAAGAAGAAGAAGAATTTCTCTTTTGATCCCGTGAGGGAAATTTGGTCTCTGCATTTAACCCAATCGTGAATTAATGAATCAGCACACAGTGATGGTGAGGCACACAGTGAGGTGAAGCACACACTAATCCCGAGGCAGTGAGCTGCCTGCAACAGTGGCACTCGGGGAGCAGTGAGGGGTTAGGTGCCTTGCTCAAGGGCACTTCAGCCGTGCGTGCGTACCGGCAACCCTCCGGTTACAAGTCCGAAGCCCTAACCAGTAGGCCGCGGCTGCCCCACAGATACCACCCTCTGTGATACGTTATGGATATCTAACAGGGTTTTGTTTGTTTTTCAGATCCTAGTCGTCCATCATTTTTACTAAAGTCACGTGGTTTCCCTTGTAGGCGACGACAAACAAAACAAAAAGGGAGTGACCTTGGAAGGCCACGGTGAGGTTCTCGTTGCCGCCGGGGTTCCTGAACTTGACGTGCTTGTCCGTCCACCAGGCGATGCCCTTCTTCATCAGGGCGATGGGCGTCCGGGTGCTGTTGCTCACGTAGTACAGCTCCAGAGTGTCTACGGGAAACCATGGGAGGTGGGGGGGGGGGGGCGGTGAGCCAAATAAAGAACGTCAATATTGTAGCGCTGAAAATAAAACGAAAAACAAAACGACCCCACCCTGCCGCATTCCGCATCTCGAGAAAACCAAATCATTTGTTCCCAACAACAACAACAACAACAACAAAAACGCAATTCAAGATATGAGATTGCTGCGCTCGTGACTCCGCTGACAACGCGGTTCACAAGAGAGGAAAAGGTCCCGTGGGGTCTGCGTCAGGACGGCTTACCGTTAAAGAGGCTGTTGGCGATGGCGCCGCAAGGCGCGATAGGGCCGCTGTCGCTCGTGCGGTAGGGCTCGCATTCTTTACTTGGGCTCTGCGGAACGGAAGTGGTTGTCAAAGACGTGCCGAGAAAGCCGTTCGTCCACAGCTTGACATGTGGCTTGACAAACGTCTAGAGTATTAATGTCTACATTCGACTCGGATACCTTTAAAGACGTCTGATCACCGTTCAGCTGGCTGTCGTCTCTGGATTTGACGTAGCGTCTGTGATTTTGGTAGAAGTTCGACAGGCCGTAGTACATGAAGACGTTGCTCTGCAGGGAAGGAGGGGTGACAGGGGTCAAAGGTGAAGCTTACTCCTCATGCCCAGCCCATTAAAAAACGTGAAATCATCATGTCACTGTTTATATATCAAACTAGGAACATGGCACACCTTGTATTCTATATCAGCTCAAGTCGAGGTCATTCTATATATTGGAATTAAACATCCCTGAGCATATACTTGTTGCTTTGAGATGATCTGTTTGATCCTCCGACACAGCAAAGTACGCACACGCTACTTTACAGTGGTTTAGGTAAAGCCAAGACGGGAGGGAGCCTTGCCAGCAGTGCACTGTGTCGAGGCAGCAAAGAACCCACTAATGGCAATAGTCTAAAACCGGCCTAATCGATTATCATAACAGCCTGCGGTAAACATTACGGGAATAATCAAGGTCCGATCCAAGCCGTACGTGACTCTCTGAAACGCTAGCCAGGCAACGTTCATTTTGGAGCCATCGACAATGATCATAGCCGGGAGCTCCAGTATTACTCCGAACGTGCTATTCATTCGTCGTTTCCACAATGTTAGACGTTTCTAAATCACAACATACCTCAAATGGTTGATTCAAGGTGAAAGGCACAGTGCATGTGCAAGAAGTCGTGCTGTTCCAGCTGAAGTTCTGAGCGCAGTTGTAGCATGGACTGTCCGCTTCGACACCCGTGTAATCAATCTGAAAACAATACCCCACATGAGCTCGTTTTCCAATTCAAAACAGTGTAATGTAATGAGTGTACTAGGACGTTGTTTACTGCCAAGGAACACGAGCCATCACCTCGAACTCCTTGATGTTGTTTGAAGTCACGAACAGACCGATGCCAATGGGGATGAAGATGAGGCCGATGACGAAGAAAGCGGGGAGTACGGTGCCAGCCGTTAAGATGGGCTGCCAAGCAGGTAGTCTTTGCTGCTTAAAGGCCGTGTTGTCAGGTTTTTTACTTTTGACAGCTCCTGCTCCGCCATTGCCCGGAGCACCCGAGTGATGTCCGTCCTCTTCCTTGGCGTTGTAGCCTGACGCCATCATGGCAGCGATCACTGACGACCAGCACGATAATCCAATTTAGTTCGGAAATGTCTTTCCAACGTCCGAGGTGAAACAGCACACTCGAATACAAAACGCTACTGACAAAATGTATATATAGTCGATGTGAGAATTGCGCCCGCAATTTCGTACAGAGCTGTGTTGTTATGATTTTAGGTAAGCTACTCTGAAAAAGGAAGAAGAAAGGTAGGAAGCATGTTGACCAATGGTCTGTTTACACGTCATCGCTACGTCATCCAAGAAGGCAAACTCTTCGTCACGTGCTACTGCTCTACAGGCAGAGGGGAGGGGTCTTCATAGCAGAATAACAATAATGAATATGTAATAAGTCATTCGGCAACAATCCGAATACTGATAATAATAATAATAGTTATTATTATTATTATTATTATCATTATTATTATTATTATTATTATTATTATTATTATTATTATTATTATTATTATTACAATAATAGTAATAATTTGTATAATTATAGTAATTATTATTGTTGTTTTTGTAGTCATGATAATAATCACTTTCAATCAATTTATAATACTTACCACACGGAAAATTCGAAAATGGTTTGGACAGTAGCGTTTTTGTCAATACATCATTTGCATGATGCTAATGAAGAAAATAAAACACTGAAATACTAAAACTATAATAACATTCATACAACATACATTGGACACATGTTATTATCATTATAAAGTACATTTTATTTAAATTACCTTTTATTACAAAATCCTTTAGATATAAAGAAAACGTTACTTACACAAATAATAACATAATCTAGTAAAAACATTTACAAAATATATCAAGAACGTATAGATGTATGTGAGTCAACTAAAGCATATAGAAGCCTGACATTTCACTCAAACTACAACAATCATACTGTGGGTATGAGACATCTTGTTTCCATCTACACTTCAGAAATAAATATGAACAAAAAAACCCACAAAACATTGGCAACATATTGAACATGTGTCACTATTTTAAGTACAACAGTTCCTTGAGTCCTTGAGTTGGAAACAGCTTTTTTTTTTTGAGAGGGGGGGGGGGGGGGGGTTGTACAATTCACCTGTAATTCTATGCAGCATCTTATTTTCTGTGCATATCAACAGGCCACTCGGAAGCTATTGTGGAGTAGCTCATGCTGACTCAGCACTTCACATTGCAGACCGATCAACCGTCCATCTCCGACACTCAGGCCTTTCCGCCATTTTGAAGGGCACTGCTGTTCACCGTGGACTTCTTCACTTCGATCCTCATGGACTGACCCTCCACCCGGGACTCCAGCCTCACTCCCCCGGACATCCCCAGCGTCCCCAACACAGTCTTTCCCGTTTTCAGGTTCTTGGACATGGGGATCCGGGTCAGCCCGGTGCGGATGGTTTGGGCCTCGTGTCCCATCTATTGAGAGAGTGGAAAAACACATTACTGCTGGTTGTGTGTGTGTGTGTGTGTGTGTGTGTGTGTCCGTGTCCGTGTGTGTGTGTGTATGCCATCCGTGTGTGCGTTCGTGCGTGTGGTTGAATGTATATGGTATGTAAATTCGAAACAACTCTACCAGGAACAAGTACGATGTGAGAAATGTAAATATGTGTTCAATTCTGTGTCTCAGCCATCAGAACTGTCGGTCGCTCTGTGTTATGTCACTCCAAGGCTGTTTTGTGTCAGCCAGGGGCCAGTGGGCTCCGCGGCTCCATTTGTGAATAGAAACAGTACACAAAGGCCATATATGACTTATTGTTACATGATGGCGGCATGCCATATCGTGAGAGCCTTGCCGTTTAACGGCGTCTCTCTCTCCACGCCATCCGTCTTTATGCGAAAAACATGTTCGCTGGGACCCCCACGAGAGCAAGGCCTTCATACAGCGACAATCGTTCATTCAACAGGGAAGAAAATGTGTCTGCAGGTTATGCAAGGAAGGTAATCATTCGCATTCTTCATCTATCATCTAGCAACTTGGATCTCAGGACTATACTTGTGCTCACTGGTACATTTGTAGTGCATGACACAGCTTTTCTTATCTGAAATAGCAAATACACACGCTTGATTTGAACTAAACTACATTTGAACTAAAGCTTTTTTTTTTTTAACGAAAGGCAAATTACCGTGTTTTGTGAAGGCCGAGTGGGTGATGACACCGGAGTGATGGTTATGCTATTGGTCGCCTTGATTGTGTTGGCCCGGCCTGTAGCAGTGTTCATTTGACGGGGTGAACGCAAAACTGTCCCGGTGGACAAGGTCATCTCTTTGCTCTCTGTCACGGGCCTGACGACCATCTTTGGGCCGGCGCTGTTGCCTAGGTGGATGTGTATCTTGCTGTCTTCGCTGGTCGTGATGATGTTGCCGTTGATGTTGGTGTGGCACTTCCTGATGGGCACCGGGACCATCTGCTTCTCCGGGGTGACCTTGAACACAGCCCGGCCCATGGTCATCTCCTGGGGCTCCGGAGACGCCGAGGTGTCGGGTACGACAGCGGTACTCACGGTCGTAATGGAGATCGGCGACAGGGGCCTTCCCGATGCGGCAGAGGAAACCCTGCCGCTGTCGGGGGACTTCGCCCTGGAGATTGTGGTGATTGTGACCGGGGACTTGGCTCTCTCCGGGCCTCGGATCCCGGTGATGGACTTCACCCTCTGGTTGGATGCAGAGTGGGTGGGAATGATTGTGATTTTAGACTTGGGGTGAGATGAGTTGGGGCTGAGTGGGACCGAGCTGGAGAAGAAGCTTTCGCCTGTGGGGCTGCTGATCTCCAAGGTGGCGGTGCTATTCTGGTGGTCCGGCGTCACTCGGATGTGCACCGGCTGTCCTTGCTTTTGGATCATTGTGAGTTCAGTGGGGGATGCTTCTCCATTGATGTGCAACGGCTTTTCTATGCCGTTCCCGGTTTGGGATGGTTCTTTTTTCCTCATCCATGGAATCCAAGACTTCTTCACGCTCATGTCACTGGTGGACGAAGGGCTGCGTTCGAGAGCGCTGGACTTTTCAGATGACTTCTTGAGGCACTTCTGCCTGAAGTTGTTCATGATGTGATTCTCTTCCTGGACTGACTTCCTGATGAACACAGCTGGGCAATCCTCCTCTGCCGTGTCCATAGGCAACACATCTGTCTGCACTCCCGTAGAGGTCATAGCGATGTCCATCATCCTCCTCCCATTCATGCTGGGCCTTAAGGCTCGGCTTTGACGTTTAGTCACATCCAGCTCTTTGGTCAGGTGAATGACCTCGATGCTCATGTTCTTGGCCTTCTCCTCTTCTTCTAAGAACCTTTGCTGCAGCACGGAGTAATCCACCTGGAGCTGAGAAAGCTGGTCTTCTTTGTTCATGAGCTCATGGATCTTCTCCTTGAGGGCCATGACGTCAGCTTGGAGGTCTTTGGTGATGGCCTCCTCTCGCTTGCAGCGCCGTTGGAGGTCTTCGCGGGAGCCATCCTCCTCTCCTTTCTCTATCGCTTTGTTCCGTGCGATCTGACTCCTCATTTCCTCAATCTGCCTGGAGAGGATGTTCGCCTTGTCCTGCTCAGTGAGGAACTTTTTCTCCAAGAGGTCGCACTGATCCTCTGTCTTGATCAGGTCACCCTCTACCACCTCAAGTTGCTTGAGACGTTTCTTCAGGTGTTCAATCTCAAAGGTCAGTTCCATTAATTTGTTATCGTCTGCGAGCGCAGAGCCAGGTACTCTTCCCAGTTCACGTTTTACCATGTCTTTGAGCGGTGACTTTTCTGCTTGGTCCAACCCATCGACCCTCTTTTTCAGTTGGTTGACCTTACAGTTTAGGTCTTTATTTTTATCCATTTCATTCACTATTTTAGTGCTCAACTCTCTATTCTCACTGGTTAGAGTTTCTACTTTGTTCCCCATTTCTGATTTTAACTTAAGGAACTTTTTACTCTCATCTATTAGCCTTTCAGTTACCTCCGTAACTTTTCTCTGCTCAGTTTTAACCATTTTGCCCAAATCCTCACTTTTCTTCTCCTCTGACTTCATCCTCTCCATTAGATTCTTTCTTTCATCCATCAAAGCCACCGTCAATGACTTCAGCTTGCTCAGGTCATCTTTGAGGCTCAGTTCAGACTTTTCTAATCTCAACTCAGACGACTCGACCTCTTTCATACGAATCCGCAGAGCCACCAGCTCATCCGACAGCTCCTTTGTCAGGCCCTTCTCCCTTTCCAGTGCAGTGTTTAACTGGGTACATTCAGTCTTCCTGATGCTGAACGCACCCTCTAGCTTCTCTAGCTCCACCATTCTCTTCTGGAGCTTCTCAACCTCCAGCCGGAGGATTTTGCTCTTGCCATCCTCTTCTTGAAGCCTCTTCCTCAGCTCTTTACACTGACTCTCAGTCTTTGTGATCTCCTCGTCCTTCCCCTCCATCTCCAGCACCCGCTTCCGTAGGTTCTCCAGCTCAGTGATCAGCGTGGAGTTTCCACACTCGCCATTGCTGATCTTCTCCCTCAGCTCCTGCAGCTCATCCTCGGATTTCTTCAGCGTCTTGTTGCTCTCCTCGAGCTCCTCCACCTGGTGCACAAGACCTGAGAGTTTGGCGTTGAGCTGGCGGTCCTGGGCCTCCTGGTCGACCAGCTTGGCGCTCATCTCGTCGTGCATCTGGGTGAACGTGGACGATTTCTCACGCAGCTCAGCCTCCAGGCTCACCACCCTCTGGCTGTCCTCCAGAGCCCGGGTGCCGGCCTCACCCAGGGCATGTTCGCGCTGCTGCAGCTGCTGGCCGAGCTCCTGCACACGCTGGCCCTGTTTGTCCATCTGCTCCAGGTGTAGTTGCCGCTCATCCACCAGCATCAGGGCAAAGGACTTCAGCTTCACCAGCTCCTCGCGCACCTTGGCCAGCCGCTTGGAGTGCTCCTTCTCCTTCCTGGCCTGGTAAGCTTTCTCGTTCTCCAGTAACTTCTTCAATCTAGACAGGATTCAAATGGAAGAGGAAGAAAGAGGCATGCTAGGTTAGCTTGGGTGGTCTTTGAGGGTCTTATCATGAAACGTTATGTAAATCTAATCTTTGTTTCTCTTAACTCTCTCTTAAGCATTCAATGACTTCTACCCAACATATGCATGTTTGCCCGTGATCGCAAATGTTCTACATTGATTACTAAAATGACCATATCAAAAGATACAGCTATCTCATCTAACCGATTGAAAAATGTGTTAAACCTAGAACCTTTTAATTTCAAGGGTCAACAGCAAACAAAGAACAAACAAAGCAGCTCAAGAACGCTCAAATCTGAAAATACAAGCAATGAAATCCAATACTTAGGCTTAATGTTGTGATGCTGTGACCCTTACATCAGAACACAAACTGAAGTGCAACAGCCAAACACTTGATACTGCGATTTCCTCCCCCTTTTTTCCGTTGGACGAGAGTTTAAGAACACAAACCCCACGAGAACGTTTTCCAAAAGCCCTCTGACCAAGTGCTCTCTCTTTTCTTCTGAGCCTCTTTCTATGCTGCTCATGTCCATTCACATCTCGCCCACAGACAAATTACATGCAAAGCACTAGGAATGCAAAGAAGATGCTCCGTCTTTGTGTGCTGCCCCACTGCCAGGCTTACGGGAACAACGAATGACAGAATTTCATTTTTGCAATAAAACGAAAGAAAACGAAAAGAAATCCCACAGGCATTGCATCCATAAACAGCACACTTAGGGCTGCTGCAAAAAATCCACAACCGGTTTCAAAAGTGGTTCACCAGCAACACTATACTGTGGCCCAAGACAGACTGTGTGTGGAACTCACCTTCAGTATTAACTCTACCAGGAGCTCATGATCATCTTTTAGCCATTGTTTAAAGTCCAGTGAGGGTAAATGTAAGCTGACAGGGGCCCTCACTCTCTCTCTCTCTCTCTCTCTCTCTCTCTCTCTCTCTCTCTCTCTCTCTCTCTCTCTCTCTCTCTCTCTCTCTCTCTCTCTCTCTCTCTCTGCACAGCTTGTCCGCCGCCACGCTCCTTTCTTGTCATAAGGACAATGAAAGGTGAGCAAATGCTGTGTAGCAGCACCAAACCTCTGGGTGATGTTGTCACGTTGTATGAATGTGTGTTTGTGTGTGTGTGGTGTGTGTGTGTGTGTGTGTGTGTGTGTGTGTGTGTGTGTGTGTGTGCACGTGTGGCTGTGTGTATGTGAGCATAAGGGAGGTTGCTATTGGTTGGGAGCAGTGCTCTTTGTAGGGGGTGGGTCCTCTGCCAAAGTGAGTTGGGGGGGGGGTTCTGCAAGTCTGCCCCTAAATTAACTCCCGTTTTTCATCTTTTGTCACTTACAGAAGGCCTGGAATTATTTTAGTAAAACAAATACAAGCATTTTGAGTTTTTCCTACTTAAAACCATATTTTACACTAGCGTGTGCTCACATAAACATTCTTGAATAAATTCAGCGTTGGTTTAAATCGAGTTCACCCTGCTCCTATTCACATCCAAAGAACATGCACACACTCTATTCACAAAGTCTGAAAAACAAACAAAAACATACAGCATGATTCCACCTTAATGGCAGAAAAGACCTGGGTTACACACACACACACACACGCACATGCACACGCACACGCACACGCACACGCACACATGCACATTACATGTAATGAGAAAGCCAGACCCTCTGGATGGGGCCTGGACTCTCCCGGGAGAGGTGCAGGACCGGAGGAGAGGACAGAATGTTCTATGGCTCCAATGAGGTGTCGTGTGAAGACGTGTGTGCGATAGGAGTCCATATGAGCGGCTGTAAACAATGGGGGGAGTGAACCACGGGCTTCTCTGTGCGTGCTGAGCACGCGCTGCGCAGCCCGCCGCTTGTTTGCGTAGTCACCCATGAAAGCCAGAAGAAGACAGAGTGACACACACACACACACACACAGTCGAAAAACGCATGTATGAATGGAATAATCCTCCTTCATGGACTTTTCGACCTACAGGCTGTCAACATGCAGCACACAGCTGGAGAGCCAATCGAGGCTATTTGACGTTCTAAGTTGAGAATGCTGCTATTTTCTTCTTTTAAAAAAAATAAAGGCCCATAAACACTGCGCACGTATGGGTTCATATCACACGTAGCACCTGGCTCTCCTGCTGCCAAGTGGCATTCGGGGAGCTTGGCTCCGCTATAGCAGAGCCAAGCAGATAAAACCTACAAGCACGTCGTCCGCATACTACACTTCAACTGCCACGCATCAGTGACACCCTGGCGATTGGCCGTCTCAAATGACTGTCAAAGTTATAGCATCAGCCAGGGCTACCTGGCAACCAACCACGTGTGTGTGTGTGTGTGTGTGTGTGTGTGTGTGTGTGTGTGTGTGTGTGTGTGTGTGGGTGTGCGTGTGTGTGTGTGTGTGTGCGTGTGTGCGTGTGTGTCGCGTAGTGAGGTGGTCAGATTTTTTACCTTCAGTTTTAATGTGGATCTCCACCTGTGCTACCTTTATGATACTATGAATGAGTGTGTAGAAGCAGCAGTGATGAGGCCATGCTGTTGAATTGTACGAAAGGTCAAAGGGCGGCATCTCATAGGGAAACAATAGAAACCAATCGCCAATAACCAATAATAGAGATCGACAGCTCAATTCATGTTCAATGTACAGTAAAGTCAAGTGAGGTTTCTCAGTGAACTAAATCCGTCTTCTAACGTTATGTTGTCACTGGTGGGGGGGCACTCAAAGGCACACGCAAACACAGGTGTGATCCGTAGACAGAGAGGAAAAAAAAGCAAGCCGACAAGGAAAAACACACAGCAATATTCCTCGCGGAGCGCCGTCCCGCTCACCCCGGGCTCCCGGGCCGGAATGTGGCGCGGAGCCCGGCGGCCTTGTCTGGGTTTCGGGAGGCCGAAGATTGAAGCAGAACCGAGCTGCCAGGGAGCTGTCAAAACAACGCGTTCCGCCATAATGACCGCTCTCCACGGAGGTACACGGTGTCAGGCGCTTAGCGAGAGAGAGAGAGAGAAAGAGAGAGAGAGAGAGAGGGGGGGGAGGGGAGAGAGAGAGAGAGAGAGAGAGAGAGAAAAAGAGAGAGAGAGAGAGAGAGAGGGAGGGAGAGGGCGAGAGAGAGAGGGAGACAGAGAGAGAGAGGGAGAGAGAGAGAGAGAGAGAGAGAGAGAGAGAGAGAGAGAGAGAGCGAGAGAGAGAGAAAGGGAGAGAGAGCGAGAGAGAGAGGGAGACAGAGAGAGAGGGAGACTGAGAGAGAGAGAGGGCGAGAGGAGCCTCGGCGATGGTGTACAGTACGGGATGAGATTGATGTGCTGCTAAAAGAAGGAATTCAGACGTTAAAACACACAGCCGGTACGCCGTGGTACGTGTCTGAGGAGCTGGGGGGGGGGTACCACATGGGGCTGGCACAGTGCGCTCACAGCATGTGTGCGCGGCAACAGGCGCGTGACCTTCCACTGCGAGGGCGTTTGCTTTTCTGTCACGGTGATTGGTCCAGGAAGGAAAAGGACAGCAAACAGTCACCCGATCACCTGTCATTATCTCCATTAATCTTCATTAATCACACCAATCTGAGCTCACTACAACAACAATGATAACAGGAGGGGCTTTTTTGTGCATGAAACGTTTTTTTTTCTTCCTACAGTATGTGCGTGACATGAAAACCACCATTAAGGCCCCCCCCCGCCCACCTCACAGGAATGGCAGATAATTTCCCTCCATTATATTTTCACCTCTTGACACCCCAAATGGCTCCGGTGTCTGTGATTGGCCGATGGCTGGGAGTCAAGAGAATCCCCCTCGTCGCTGCCCACGATGATTATCATCCACAGTCTTACACACGTGTTTGGCACGGCACCTTTTGCCTCGCTTTCCACGCCGCACGTGCCCTTGCCACCGGGCTGGCAGTTGTGTGTGTGTGTGTGTGTGTGTGTGTGATGGGGGTGGGATCCTGCCCGATAAGAGGCCAGAGAGATGAGCAGACGCCTCCTGTCTCACACCACCCGACGAGAGCTCCTGTCCAAACAAGCAGTGTTGGCGGTAGAAGCAGTCCTGGGCGTGTCTTTTTTTCCAGTGGTTCTCAACTGGTCTGGCTTCGGGACCCACCATCACACTTTAATGACAAGCTGTGACGCAAATCAAGGACACTTTTCAACATCTCAAATTTATTTAACACAACACTTCAGTGACTGTACTATTAAACTATTCAGTCACTAATTCAGGCAATTAAAAAAATAGACGGTACGCTTTTATTTTGAAATCCCTCTTCAAAATAAAGCGTCATCTGAGGTGACGGAGGAGATGAGCTGCGAGGGGCCGGGCGTGTCTCTGGGAGTGAGCACTTTAAAGGCTGTTAAGTCCATCCCCACCCATCTGATCTAACAATCTCATCGATTGATTCCACCACCCCCCCCCCCCCCCCCCACCCCCACCATCTATCCATTCAAGGGAGTCGTTCCATCATATCTCTCGCCCCCCCCGCAGTCTTAATAGCCACACCATCTGGTCCGTACTAGCGGGCCCGATCGATGACAGTAAACAAAGGTTTACTGTAGCCGGGAGCTGGCTCCGATTCGTGTCCCTGTAAGCAACTCTTAGCCGAGGGGAATGCGGTTGAGTGAGGGAGTGGGGGGGGGGGGGGGGGACTCCAATGGCCGCCGAGCGAAAAAAAAAAAAAAAAAAGTGCAGCCAGCGTTAACACGTGTGCCCTCCGACGATCTCTCCCTGGGCAGGGTGACCGAGGACGGCCCCGCGTTAGCACGCCCAGCTGGAAACCACCTGGCACGGAAAACAAATCACCTTGATCCTGTCACCTGATCCGCGGAGGCTCGAACTGCGGTGCCTCTGGGGATCAGGTGCCTGCGACGCGGGCCAGCCAACGACGCCCTGAGTCAAGTATCGCTGCCTTTTACGCCGTGAACCCTGCCTCCGCTCTCGAGTTTTGAGTCAAGCACATATTTTGTTGTAAGTCTACCTTGTGGG
>JAXIVH010000014.1:3231856-3258161 GCA_036785325.1 Urophycis tenuis | reverse complement strand
ACCCTGAATCATATACATAGGGAAAACAAAAAGAAGAGAGGACAAAGAGAAATATAATGGGGACATATAAGTCCTTTTTTTTGGGTGATCTTTACAGAGTGTGGGCAAGGGGTGGGGGAAGGGAGGGAGGGGTGCATGAGACGTTGGCGTTGGGCCTGTTTGTCAAATTAAAAAGCAAGGCGGCCAGAGTCAACGGGAGTCTTGAGTGGTTTTAGACAAGCCCGGCGCTCCCAATAAGTGGCCGAGCAATCATCAGGAACAAAAAACCCTTTCTGGCTCGCTCAGCTAGGGGGCTGCTTTAAAGACACGCCGTTGGTATACGTGCGCGGAGTGCAAGGCATATGTACACACAGTATATGACACGGATAGAGAGAGGCCCGTATGCATGCATGCATGCATGCATACATGAGACGGATATCTGTATGCACATACAGACACACACACACATTGTAGACTTTAATTGTACAAAAGAAAAAAAAAAAAAGGTTTTACTATTATCGAGTGAGGGAGGAGGGAAGGGAAAGAGAAGGGCGAGCAAGAGAGCGAGGGAGACCGAGCAATGCCCTCCCGAGCACAAGTGACTACTGCCCCTAGAGGCTCGACGCGTCTCTGCGCTCTGCGCCAACCTCACCCACTCGATGAGTCTGTCCCATCTGTCAAGGCTGTCTGCTCCAATGTGACACACACGCACGCACGCACACGCACAGACAGACACACGCACACACGCAAACAGACACACACGCACAAACACACACACACACACACACACACACACACTTTTACATCAAAACACACATGAACACAACTGTACATACATATACACCCACTTTCCCACCTCTCTACATTTAAATGTTATTATTTTTTTTACGTATATTAAAATATTATTTTTATAGGCTCTAATAGACACGCACGCACGCGCGCGCACACGTGCTCTGAGTAATGACAAAGGAAGGCCAATACAAAGCACACACAGCAGCTTCTAATTTGGAGGGCTCAGCCACAAGATAGACAAAGACACAGTAATGACGGCCACAATGCCCATCAACCTGGAAACAACGGGGGCCTTACCTTCAGCTCTCGAGTGGCCCAACTGTACTTTTGCATTCTTACTGTAGCCACAATAGAAACGGGGCAGGTGGTAGCCACATTCACATTCACACACATTCACACACACACACACACGCACAGGCACACACACGCACGCACACAAGCACACACACAAAAGCAAGGCCAAAGCAAAGAAACATGGAACCCTGTTTGGTTACAATGTTCCTGTGTAACTAAAGTATGGGTTTTTTTGTATTTTTTATTTGCTAACCCTCACGTGACCGGCAAACGAATGCAAGACGATTCGCTACAGATGGAGGCGATGGGCGCAGTTGATCACAATCTTAAGAGTGTGTACCCTACTCTCACAAGCGTAGCCTACAAGCATGTGACATTAGCATTGGGTTCTTGGTTTTCCTGCCCTTGCTTTGGCCCCTCCGCAACTTTCCCGCACTCATTTTGCTGGACATTGTCTTGGCGGGCACAAACACATGTCGAGTGTGTGTCTCCTTAACGAAACGAACAACAACAAAAAAAAGCAACTTGAGTGAGTTAGAACGCTCTTCCAAGATGGTGGCGGATGCTGCTGCTGCTGACTCTGGAGTCATCAGCTGTGCATCTTTCTGGACACGGTGACATCGCCACTGACAAGCCAATGGTGGCCATCAGGGGGATTTGGCTGAATGTGCACACCCCCCCCCCGTCATTGGCGGATGTGTCCCATGTGAGCGCGTCTCCCTGACCATGAGCCTGGACAAGGCAAAGGCCCAATCTCATTTCTCTATTTTACCACTCCACCTTCCCCTTGCCCCTTCCCCTTCCCCTACGTCTTGGCCCTTGAAAAAGAGTGCCTTTACCCCTTGGTTTCAAGTAAGCTCCCGATCTTACTTGGTTTTAAGGGGTATCTACCCCTTGCCCTTATCCCTACCCCTCGATCGAAATGAGAATTGAGACAGCCCTTCGTCTCACGTGCACGCACAAAACTAAGGGGAAGGGGGAAGAGGAAGGGGTAAAATAGAGAATTGAGATTGGGCCAAAGTGAACGGTTTAAAGTATTTGCGATTAAGTTTTCCCTTTAATTCTGATTTCATGTCAATATTGTGTCTCACCTAAAAAGATAAGAAAAATAAAAAATAAAAAGTGTTTTATGACTTTCAAGAGAGAGTCCACCCTGAAGGCAGATCCCTCTTCCTCCTCCTCCTCCTCCTCCTCCTCCTCCTCCTCCACCTCACACTGCCGCCTGGCGCCGGCCATCACGTCTGCACTTCTGCACTGATCCTATCCGGGGGGGGGGGGGGCGTTGGACGCGTGGACATCATGCTAACAAAAGCTGCCGTGGCGCTGGAGCCGTTGACGGCGGCGGCCATCGATCGCCCATCACGGCAGATCCGATTACAGAGCGGGGGGGGGGGGCCTCAACGCGCCCGTAAAAAGTGCACGGGGGTAATTAAGAGCCAGAGTGACCGTCAGCCACCCGGGAGGCAGCACGTGTCGTCGATACGGTGGGAACCCGACAGAGATGGGGGAAGTGCGGGGTGGGGGGGGGTAGGGGGGAGTGCGGGGGAAGTGATAGGCGGTGTGGGGACGCCGCGGGGAGGCCGCTGGCGGGGAAGGTGGCTCACTTTTGTTGTAGCAGGTGGTGAGCACGGCCTTATCCGCGGGACTGGCGCCAATGTTCCATATCTCCCCAGCTTGGTGCAGGAGCACGTTCTTGTTAATGATGTTATTCTCGTCATCAAAGTCAATGATGTGGATCTGGGGGTGAGGAGAGACAGAAAGAGAAGGAGAAAGAGAGAGAGAGAGAGCGAGAGAAGGAGAAAGAGAGACAGTAAGGATGAAACCACATTACGTGCCCCCGCCGCATCGCCCCGGCGAACGTGACCGCCGCGAGTTCAAAGCTCTGCCTCGTTTCACCGGCTTGCCGGCGAAACGAGCAGACTCGGCTTCACAGCAGACGCTATCTGAGAGACGCTATACCGTCGCCCGCCCCACCCCTCACAAAACACCACAGACTTCACGCGCTGGGGCCCCCCCCCCCCTTTTTTTTTTTTTTTTTTTTCTTGATTTGCTTTCAAAGCAGCGATTAAGACAGTCTGTTAGAAGTCCTATTTAATTGGGGAATCATGGCAGTCCCACATGTGACACAGCTGCAAAACAAGCTGAGGAGAGGAAAAACAAAGATGAAATGCAGATTACGGTTGAGCTCTCCTGGAGAACGGTACCTGCTACCGCAGGGTTGCATTTTTATTCCCCACTCGAGCGAAATGGACCAGAGGAGAGTCTGAGGCGTGATCTTTAACAACTGTTCAATAAAGTTTTTTTTTTTTCCCCCCTAAGGATAAAATTGAAGTGCAGAGGCTAATTTAGCTAAGCCTTTGTGTTAACCAGTAATCTCCAACCCATCTGTGCTTCCCTATTAAATATGTTGTTCGGAATTCTTAGAGGAATACACCGCCGAAAATGATCATTACTGTAACAATTACGCACAAACCGTAGCAAATAGAAATGTTGTGCTCCCCTTTTTGTTTTTGCCACTTTTTTGGCAAATGAGAATTTTTTTTTTCTAATGTGATTACGGGTTTTGCCCTGTAATGACATCTCCTTGACAAATGGAGCAGGGATGCAGGTTGTACATTGATGCAGATTGATTTTTCACTCTCAGATATATTTCAACTCAAACGCATAATCTAATGAGAATCGAGCAACTGAAAAGGTACACATACGCCCGAGCACACCTCCTGCAATGCTCTCGCCGTCGTGTTTAACCTGAAACTCAGGTGATTTCCTGAGCCCCCTTTTTGGCTTTCCCACCAAGCAAGCCAGATTAGGTTCCAACTTGGAAGTCAGCGGCTCCTTCAAACTCTCTTTCATCAGATACAAAAATCTATTCTACAAAAGGGCATTTTCTATCAGCGCACTGTATTGAACATGGTTCAGGGGGCCAAAGCGCAGTAAAAAAAAAAAAAGTAAAACAAACAAAAACAGTAAACAAAAGTAAACAAAGACAGTGCGCAGGGCCTCCCAAGTTGCTGTTGCTCTCTCAAGAGAGGGGCTTACATCACTTTGAGAGGGTGGGGTGCTGCTGGCGCATTTATGGGGTTCCACAGGACCATAACTCTACCTAGGCAGTGCCTTCACTCCCTTTAACCCTACACTGGTTTTACAGGCATACGCAGAAGGGGCTGTCCGGGCTGGAGGGAGGGAGGGGGAGAGGGAGAGGGAGAGGGAGAGGGAGAGGGAGAGAGAGAGAGAGAGAGAGAGAGAGAGAGAGAGAGAGAGAGAGAGAGAGGGAGAGAGAGAGAGAGCAGAGAGTGTTTGAGCTGCAGCATCTTTCAGTGGCCTCAAAGTCAGCCAGGCAGCCATTAACCTTGAGCTGAACAGCATCAGGTGCAGAAAAACAATGATCAGGCAAAAAATTATTAAGCAAAGTCTGAATTTTATGGTGGCGCACGGCGTGTGTGCGTGTGCGTGTGTGTGTGTGTGTGTGTGTGTGTGTGTGTGTGTGGGTGCTTGTTGGGGGGGGGGGCAGAGTGAATGCTTTTGGGCTGGCAGGACATGTAATTGGAGGCAAGAAGGTGTCCCTGGTATCAGCCACTCCCCACCACCGCACACACCCCAGTGATCCCAGGTGAGAAAGGGTGGAAACAGAGCACGAGTGAGAGAGTGAGAAAGTGAGAGAAAGCGATAGAACGAGACAGAGAGAGAGAGAGAGAGAGAGAGAGAGAGAGAGAAAGAGGGAGAGAGAGAGAGAGAGGGAGAGAGGGAGAGCGAGAACGAGAGAGAGGTTCCAGCCTTCCTCCCTCACGGTGATTTATCCATCTTGTTCGTCCAAGACCCGGGGAGTGAGTCATAGCCTTCAGCCCATCTGGCAAGCGGCCCACCGCTTTTAATTAGGTTCCTGATTGGTGGGAGGAGGCGGCGCGCGTGTGTGTAGGCGTGTGTGAGGGTGTGTACGCAGGCGTGCCCGCCTGTGCTAGCAAGTGTGGATGTCGGCAACTTGTGTGTGCGTGCGTGCCGTTGTGCGTGCGTGTGAGTGTGAGGCATGCTCGCACATTAAAGAGAGGGATAAAAACAGTGGCTGGATCCTGAACCCCCCTCCCCCGTATCTCCCTTCATCCTGCCCACACCACTAAACCCCCGAACCCACCAGAGACATCCACAAACACTTAACTTGCGGGACCATTTTTTGTGTGTCCCCCCCTCCCAACCCCCCCCTGCAAAAGCTCTTTAGTCGCCGGGTGACAGTAAGCGGGGGTCCGGTCGGGGGGGCCGTGGCGGACGGCCCATAGTGGTGCCAGGACCCGGCGCTTTATCTCGTTAGCAGCCCTAAATGCCACGGCGGCGAGTCCTCCGCGATCTGTCATTCAAGCTATTGGTCTCTGAGGGATTTTAAAAAGGTGCTCAGCGAGTTAAGAGAGGCATTTCCACCCTGCATTATGCTTAATGGGAGGTGGAAAGGCCAGAGGGCTTATGGATACAGCTGAAGTGGAGTAGGAGGCGGCGGGCCGGGCGAGAGAGTGGTGGGGTGATGGTGGGGGCGGGGGAGTGGGGGAGGATGGGGAGAGCCTTGGGGGGGGGGGGGTGGGGTGGCGGGGGTAGGTGGGGCACAGCAATCAGAAAGGCGTTTTTCACAACGCGAGTACAAACTAAACTGGACTTGGCTGACTAGCTGACGCAGTTAAGACTTGCAGTGATCATACTGAAATGTGTAATAAAAATGTTTAAATAAACTGCACTGGCTGCATTCCAGATGCTGATTTTTTTATAGAAGCAAAATAAGGTTAATTATGTAGCATTCTTTTCAAATTAGTACACGGTAATGTTTTGTTAATGACAAAAGTTAATTGATGAGATACTACATTTTTTATATATTTGGAAAAGCAAGTCCGTATACTAAAAGGTGTATTCTTTAACATGAATGAGACGTACTGATATACCAGCATTGTGGCACTTAGTCCCCATCACCATGGCAATACGAGCGGCTATGAATGTGAAAGAGGGAAGCATTATTACTGTACAGCATGCCTCGCATCCGATTCCTACAATGAGGTTAGTCTCACAAGGCTGTGAAAAATAATCAATTTGATTCTCTCTTGTGTGCCTCAGATCTGTGCCAAAGAGAAGGAAAGTACATTAAAGGGACCGCCAGTGTAGAGTAACAAGAAAAACACGCAGATCAGATGCATTGTCACTTTTCCCAACCGGCTCCACATTAGACTCGCTAGACAGGACTTGGACGTCTCTCAATCTGCATCCACCGCCAGACCCTTTTCACACCACGCTCTGCCAAGGCTTGTTGTTTTTTTTGTTTTTTTATCCGTCTTCCTCCCATCTCAATTAATTCTTCCCCCCATTAGACGCCAACGGTTTCTTCATCTGTCACCGTGTTGACCTCTGCAAAATGTGCACATGCCAGTGAGCGCCACGCACACGCACGCACACACACACACACACACACACACACACACACACACCCGTGTGCCTACCCTTCCACTTCAGTATACGGCGAGCCAGCCAGAACTGTACGTCTAATTGTACGCATGTCGTGCGGACACACAGTTTTTTTTTTTTTTTTTCTTCCCCAGGCGGACATCCATGAGCAAACGCTTTGCGCTGACACACGGTGTTATGGGTAAAGAACCCTCTGGATGGGTTTATGCTAATGTTTCGATAAATGCCTTAAAAATATACACGTTTCCAGAGAAAAGAAAAAAAAAAAAAGCTACACGTATTTTCTTAAGGACTGCTTTGCTTGCGTTGCTGGTGGACAGAGCAGGAGCTTTTACAAACAACCCCCGAGGCTACAATTAACCAACAAAGTGTATGTTTAACAAAATATATCCATCTGTTATGAGGCCAGTGGATGTGAAATTTGTAAATTAGTTTTTTTTTTGTCCACTTGGTTACTACTTTGTTGTTGTTGTGTTTGATAAAAAAAAATGCAGCTTGCAGTGTTGTTGAGCTTACATGTATCAAGGGAAATAAAGTTTATCCCATGTTAGGTTTGACTGCACGCAGTTCGCTGAAAACACGATCCTCTATCCATCCATCAGTTGTCTTGTTCTTTGAATCACCACCCTAGATGCTTCACAGGCCACCTGTGACTAAAATCTGTTTACACTTGAAGGGTAAAGGGGGCATTTAGCGGACGCTTTTAGTCTAAAGTGTACACAAGTGTACTGATTGTAAGTCGAAAGCAACTTACAATCAGTACACTTGCGGGGTTCGACATGTGGACAGTTGGAGGAGGAGGGGGGGGATCAAGGGATCGAACCGCTGACCCTACAGTTAGTGGACGACCCTTTCTGTCCACCCGCTCTACCTATTGAGCGACTGCCACCCCAACACTTATGTGTGAATCTGCCCATTCAGGCAGGGTCTATACATATACCTTATATTAACGCATAGGTAATCTCATGCTGTAAGACCTACAGTTCTCGAAAGTTCTTTGAAAATGTATTCAGTATCTCTTTTTCTCTTTTTACCATCATAAAGTCTGAAACTGTAGGTCAATATGGATGTATCCATTCTTAGACAGACAGACAGACAGACAGACAGACAGACAGACAGACAGACAGACAGACAGCTAAACAGATAGATAGATACATGTAAATAGTAAGCAACCTTTATGCCAGAGGAAACCTTTAGACCACACACACAGATCACCAACATGTCCATCAGGTGGTCATAAAACTGTAGGCCTCCTCTTGCACTCCTGTTGTGCACTCCTGTTGTGCAAAGTTTAATTACATTAGATACCCAGGCCTTAATTTCTACCAAGTAGACAGGTCATAAACAAGAACAATTTGACAACTAAAATTTAATTGGCTCCAAAACAGCCTTTGACTTTTGTGAGTGGAGAAGCTTAAAGCAATGTTTAAACCAAGAACATTTGCTTTTTTTTCCTGATACCAATTGCCTGTTCAGCTTTACACATGTACATGATTTTTTTTTCAATTATTGTCATACTTATTTTCAGAAAAAGTCTGCCTGGCTTGCAAATGGGGCATACAAGTTGAAAGTATGAAAATGGACGTCATGGGTGATTGAGTATTACATTATTGATATATTCCCTAACTCACCTGGTTATCAAATTTCAGAGACTGTGTGCCGACAAGGAACCGAATGGCATCCGTTTCAGCCGTTTGGGCAGTAAGAGCCCTTGCCTGCAAGAAGAATGCAACATACTAACATGATTCATACTGTAAACAATAGTATTCCAAAGGTAATGTGGCTTTCCAAAAATGCCAATAATGCAACTTGTATCAAACACTGGAACACGAAATGAAGTTAAGCAATGACAATAGAGAATGGATAATGTATGACACGTTTAAAATGCAATGTAACATGAATACAACTACATATGCCACAGTGGCTAACTAGCTATACATGTATATTGACAGTGATGTGGTGGTTAGGTAAACAATAAATCTACGTACCTGGAATTCGAGACCATAAATGACAGGCGCATCGTCTTCCATTTCTCAAAATGTTGCAACGTTGGACACCTTCCTAATGTGAAAATATTATATTATTGGCCAAACAGTAAGTTGAATGCAATTGCAATTTGTGCTACATTGAACCTATCCCAATGAATTTCCGCGATGTACACTTTTTGCGTACCTAGTGAGTGAGTAAAACACGGAGAAGGAACCGGAAAACATATTTGTCTATGTTCTCAATGGCGTAAATCCTTTGAAGAATACGGCTCATGAAGTTTGGTTGTTCACCGACGCCGTACGGTAGTGTTGTCGTATACTAGGCATGCGCAGTGTCGATCTTGCTGTCAGTCGTGTAAAGAAGCGTCTAAAGGTAATATTGCATTTAATTCCCGCAGCACAAATATTATTTACAGTTCATGAATTTAAAGCAGTATACGATTTCTACTTGTAAAACACTGGATGCAGAACCCAGGTAGTTTGTGCTTTGCTTTTTGTTTCGACACGGTAGCTAACCAAATGACTTAACGTTAGCTATATAGCTAACCCAATATCCAGACTAGTTTATTGACACAACAGCAAATATAAAACGAGTGTGCATTGTATACATTTATAATCTAATCAATGGTTCATCTATACGTTGGTATGTCTTTCCTTTAGACATTAACGGAAAGAAAAAAGGTGCAGCGTCATTCGATAAGCACACACTGACGTCTGGATATTATTTACAGGAGCAGTAAGATGGATAGCGGTGAGGGTCCTGCTCAACGGCCGGTCACCCTGGACATCGCTGTTGACGATTTCGCTGATGAATCTCAAGCTCCTGGTGAAACTGTCTCCAACCATGGCTTCCTTCTCCCGGAGGAAACCATCGACCTCGGGGGAGAATTTGTCACCCCCCTTGAAGACAGCACTGCCACACCCTCAGAGAGCCTGTTGGAAAGACTGAATGACCAGATGATGGAGAGTGTCATGATTTCAGATTCGCCTAATATCAGTGAAGAGGATGATGTGACGCCTATGGACTCCTTTCTGGAGACCGGTGACAATGAAAATACAGGAGAGCTGGAGGCTTCAGTCACCAGCACAGTTGGAAAACCTGACATACTGAATGCTAGTGAGACGGAAGCTGGGTTGGAGGAACAGGAGTGTGAGACACCTGAGCAAGAAGTGGAGGAGGAGGAGGAAAGCGACCCCAACAAACAGCAGGGAGAAACGGGTGAGAAGGTCACTGTTTTGGTTTCTGCTGCTCACACACCCAGTCCACCCGGTACTATGGCTGAAGAACCGCCCATGCATTCTGTCGTGGAGGAAAGGCCTAAAGACGAGCCTGTGCCAGTCTGCACCATATTCAGTCAGGGCAACCAGCCCAAGACACTGGTCCCCGACGGTTTCCAGCCCACGCTCATCAAGTCGCCGAGCTTCAGCATGGCCAGCGGCGGGGTAAGCGACGAAACGGGTACGCCCAGCAAGCTGACCCCGCCGCTGGTGTGCCAGCCGAGCCCCAGCCTCAGCAAGTTCTTCAGTGACAACGGCCACATGAACCCGGCCTCCGACTTCTTCGACTCGTTCACCACCTCCTCCGCGTCTTCCTTCATCTCCGTTTCGAACCCCAACGCCGACGCCCTCGTCACCCCGCCCACGCCCGAACCCATGACCCCGGAACAGCAGCGCTCCGCCGCCGGCTCCTCCCTCTCCACCCCGCACGCCAGACCCCAGGCGGACTCCGGCGCCCCGACGCCCAGCTCCCTCTTTAGAGCGATGGCCGGCGACAGCTCCGGCTCCAGCCCCATGGTGCAGGCGCAGCCTCCTCTCCCACAGGGACACCCAGCCGCGCCGCCGCCGCAGCCCCAGCCCTTCAACCAGCTCCGGGCCGTGTTCTCTGGCAGTGACGACCCGTTCGCCACGGCGCTGAGTCTGAGCGAGGTAGACCGGCGCCACGATGCCTGGCTGCCCTCCAACGAGACCAGGAAGGTGCTGATCGCAGTGGCAACCCAGCAGTACAATCAGGCGTACGTTGAGAGGGACAGAGTGACCATGCCCGGCCTCAAGTTTGACAACTTACAGGTACGGTATGCACCTTAGCTCCAGAATGTTAAGAATTGTATCTCTCTATGTAGTTCAAATGCAGTTTTCAGTTGATTTAAGGTAAATGTAGGTAATTCTATGCTAAAACACATTGAAATTCTGGTTTGTCAACCCTATGCAATACTTTTATTCTATGGTCTAAACCAGTGTAAGGCATGTGCAACCTGGTATCATATATAGTTTGTCGAATATGGTACACTGATATAGATCCAGATGCTACAAATTGTCATTGTGCAATGAAAATGTGAATGCATTCTATTGTCACATTGTGCTAGTATCGTACATGTAACTTGTGTTTCACAACATGGTTTCCAGGAGTGTTAAAGTTTTCTGAGTCCTGTTATCACAAAGTGTTTTACTCAACCCAGCAACGTTTTACAAAGTGACCTACACAGTTTTCTCCGTAGGTCAATTTTGCCTCCGTTTTGGTGCAACCAATAGATTCTTCAGCACACACACTGGGCTATAGACACAAAGCAAATCCTTCTGAAACGCAAGGTTGCAAGCCTGACGCTGTGCTGCATTGGAAATTAATGAATGGACTTATTGTGAACTCCTAAGCCCGGTACAAGGCGTCATACTTGTGCGTAGACACAAAATTGAATCAAAGCAATGATGTGTTCAAAGTCACCCTTCGTTCAAGTTCATTTAGCAATTATTTTAGTTGCTTGTTTTGCTTACAAGTCAGAAGACAGGAAATAATATCGCCCATTCAACTGAAGGAATTCTATATCTCTCCACCTCACCTATTCAATTTCTGAACACATATTTGAGCGTTATTGGAGTTGAAGTGTAGTTGAAGAAAATATGTCCTAAAACATCTTTTCAACCACATTTCAATAAACATTTCCCCAGCATTTAGATCTCGTAGTCATTGTGTTTGCCTCTGTGTAACCCCCCTGTACACTCACCTCCACTCCAGAGGCGCTGGCCTCCTTCGCAATCAGGTGGGGGGGGGGCTTGGTAATAAAGAGACCGGATCGCGGCTTCATACATAATGAGCAACAGGGCGGCCGTGGTCCCCCATCAGAACTGCCTCGGCGATACCGGGGCAGCGTTAATGCCACGATGGCGCGGGCCTTTAATTTCCTGTGGGACCAGCGGTGGCGACACTCCACACGCAATACCCCTGTTGTGTGTAGGGGGGGGGGGGTTCTACATTAAGATGGCCCTCTTAATGTTGGTGGCAGAGTTTTAAAGGGTTTGTGTGTGTGTGTGTGTGTGTGTGTCGTGTGTTTGTGTGTGGGCGTGCGTGTGTTTTTGTGTGTGTGTGTGTGTGTTTGTGCACGGTACAGAGCGACGCAGTGAAAGACCTGATGCTGCGCTTCCTGGGCGAGCAGGCGGCAATGAAGAGACAGGTCCTCACGGCCAACTCCGTGGAGCAGTCCTTCCTGGGCCTGAAGCAGCTCATTGTGAGTCTCCCACGTCTACTAAGTATTTACCTGTTCATAATTGTCCCTTCTTCTGATGGCTTGCTCAGAATGCGCAGGGCCACGGTTGCTTAATGTTATTCGCCGTACAGACACGGCTATTATATTTAATTTTCCCCTCGCCCCCCCTAGTCTCTGCCAACGTGGACGCCGGCCTTCATTTTCTGCGGCTCGCGATGTGCAAGGCAATAACCGCTGAGAATATTGTATCAATTCCATCCATCTTCCTCTTGCTTCGGGCAGCCTCACTTGACGGCTCCGTCATAATGTGTGACCTGTGGGTGACCTCACGAGACGCTTGTTATTTCCAACATATGCGCTGCTGCAGCAGCGGCAGCAGCAGCAGCAGCCACCGCCGCACAGCGCTGCGATGGAGAACGGTTGAAGGAAGCATAGCGGAGGAGGGAGGGATGAAGAGAGGGAGGAAGGAGTGGGGGAGCGAGCGAGAGAGGAGGAGAGGGAGAGGGAGAGAGAGGGAGAGGAGGAGGAGGAGGGGTGCGGAGATGGAGAGGTGGAGATCCTCCTGGCTCTCCAGTGCCTTTTCTCCTGCTGTGCCTATGTATTATGCATGGGAGTGCTGTGCATATTTCAAGGGCCTTCTGGACTTGGCTTTACACACACACACACACACAGAAACACACACGTGCACACATGCACACACACACACACATGCCCACACATGCGCACACATGAAAACATGCACGCACACACACACACACACAAACACCAGCACAGCAGCTCGAGAAACGAAGCAGAAGTTGGAGCTGGCCGCAGCCTGCAACACACACACACAGACACAGACACACACACACACACACACACACACACACACACACACACACACACACAGACACACACACACACACACACACACAGACACACACACACACACAGACACACACACACACACACACACACGCAATTATATGATCATTCTGCATCTACAGCAGCCACTGGACTGTATAGTGTGACACGGTGAGGTATAGTTGTTTGTGTGCGTTCACTCTCATTAATGTGTGCGCGTGTGTTGCCTCTGTGCACAAGAGGAGTCGTGTCATAAGGCGTTAAAGCTATCTGCCAACTGGTGTGGGTGGGCGGCTCCCTGGAGTCAGAAAGTGAACTAGAGGAGAGTGAGAGAGTTTGAGCGAGAGGCGTAGAGGGAGAGGACGAGAGAGAGCGAGACGGAGATGAAGATGAAGAACAGGGGGGTGTTGGCAAGAAAGGTACTTTTTTTTCCTTTTTTTTTCTTCTTCTCCAAAGCAGAAATGACAGAGAAAATAAAAAACTTGAGCAATAGAGTGAAAGAAGAAGAATCAATGATCTGTACTATGTATTTTAACTGATGATGAGTTTTGTGGAGCTGCCGCTTTTAAAGTTATACTGGGAAGATGTCCGCGGTTGGCCCAAGGACTCCCAGGCAGTGAGTAGGATGGGAGAGGCGAGGAAACTGAACTTAAGACCTCTAGTTGCAGGGTCCACTCTCTCCATCACCACACACACGCACACGCACACACATACACACGCTGCATGTGCGTGTGTGTGTGTGTGCGTATTCACTTTCCAAATCATGCCCATTGCATTCATTTCAATGTGAAGTGTGAAACTTTTTAATGTTGTAGCAAAGAGCGAAATCGGGTCGCTCTACGTGTTGTGTATATATATTTGTGTGTATATATATTTTTTAAACAGTCACAGATGTTCAAAGTGAGAAAGGGCACACACACACACACACACACACACACACACACACACACACCGTCACGGTGTGTGTGTGTGTGTGTGTGTGTGTGTGTGTGTGTGTGTGTGTGTGTGTGCAAGCGTGCGCTGGTGTTTGTCACAGCTGTGGCCCGGTGCCTCCAGTCACCTTGGCTGTGGTCAATACAGTGCATCGATTCCCGCGGATATGAGCCAGGTGGCTCCCTTTTTAGTTGCGCACGTGCGTGACCGTGCCGTATGTGTTCACTAAAAGTGTCGTGTGCACTTTTTTTTTTTTTTTTTTTTTTTTTTTTTTAATGAATGATGTTGGCAGAGTGACTCATGCTGCAGACCCAGCGGGTGACTGTGCCGGCTGTCACCAACCCACACTATGCTCGGCACGCACGCACGCACGGCACGCACGCACGCACGCACGCACTCACACGCACACACAGGATATTAGATAACCGGAACCGCGCACATGCACTGTCACCAGAGCAGGTCCCCAAGAAAGCCCGAGACACAGAACAGACCTGTGTCTGAGTGCAGGAAACGTTAGATTGAGACAATGAGAGCAAGGCTAATGTGATGACAGATGTGGAATAAAATCAGCGGGGGGGGGGGGGTTCTTGTGTTCCCCTCCCCTTCCCCTTCCGTCGCTCACATAACAGTTTCCCCTGTTGTGCTGCTCTAGAATCAAACTCACCCCCGGTACGGGAGAGCTGGTCAGATGACCGAGCCCTGGCTTTCCCCCCCCTCCCTCCCTCTCTATCCCTCTCTAACCCCTTTCTTCGCTCTTCATCCCTCTCTCTTTCGGTGACCTCTCTCACTAGGTCTCTCTCCATCTCTCTCTCTCTCTCTCTCTCTCTCTCCCACGCTCTCGCTCTCTGTCTCCTTGCAGTGGTGTGGTCAGCACTGGTGCATCTCTGGCTCAGCACCACCCTGGGCTGGTCTCATCTGTCTCTCTGATTAGGCAACCCTTCTCCCCCCCTCCCTCCCTCCCTCCCTCCCTCACTCACCCACCCCCTCCCTTCCTCACCCTCTCCCTCTCCCTAACTCCTCTCTCTCCTCTGTCCGTCTGTGTTATCTACCAGAGCCCATAACCTCTCTTTCTCCTCCCCACAGCGTGGTGGCGTCTGGGCTTGGAGCCAGGTCTCCAGCAGGGACGTGTGCATGTGCGCGTGCCTGTGCGCGCGTCTGTCTGTGTGTTTGTGTGTGTGTGTGTGTGTGTGTGTGTCTTTGTGTGTGTGTGAGCGTGTTAGTGCCTCTGTGTGTGCGAACACACCGTGCTTAGCAAGTCTGCACCTTGATGAGGTTAGATGACTGCCCCCACACCCACCACCACCACCATCACCACCACACACGCACACACACACCCACCTTTCCTCTCCTCCACCTTGGCTGGGTCAGACAGACGCAGTCCCTCCTTTCCTCCACCCAATAATCAGCATCATGGCGACCTGGCGAGCGTGTCCTGCTTTTGATATCATCGTTCCTGCGACCTTTAGTTATCATTACGCAGGCACTCCCCCACAGCCTGTCATTTCCCTGCTTATAACGACAATGATGCGCGGGGGGGGGGGGGGGGGGGCAGGGAGGGAGGGAGGGAGGGAGGCAGTGCGGGGGCGGGGCGGGGTGGGGTGAGGTGGG
Source organism: Urophycis tenuis (assembly GCA_036785325.1). Classification (NCBI taxonomy): domain Eukaryota; kingdom Metazoa; phylum Chordata; class Actinopteri; order Gadiformes; family Phycidae; genus Urophycis; species Urophycis tenuis. Next base: position 3,242,812 of record JAXIVH010000014.1, on the reverse strand, counting down.
GGGAGAGCAGCGTCAGCAGCACAGGGTTGTGTCGGAGCTTCTCGCTCCCTCTCGTGTTGTGCGGCGGTTCTCACCTTCCTTGCTCCGTGCGTGCGGCGGCGGCAGACGCCATATGTTCGGCCGCAGTCATCGCCACGCGCCGAGGAGCGACGCCTGTTGGCGCCGGAGCGCCGGGCCCCGGGTTTGACGTCATCGCAGCGACCTCCACCCGCAACGCTAGTCCCCGTGTAAAAAAAAGTTTAAAAAATAAAAAAATAAAAAAATTTGCAAAATGTCAAGGCTAAATGTTGGGCACCACGGCGAAAACAGGGAGGGCCGAGCCCAAAGCCGAGCGGCAGCTCCTGGTGCAGAGAGGCATCGGGGACCAGGAGGCCCTGTTTAAAGGCTCCATTCGCCTCCGGCCTGCGGAGTCTCGCGGGGGGACTGGGAGCATCCCTCCCCTTTCCCTTTAGTTTTTTTTTTAATTTATTTGCCAAGCTTTGTTATGCATGGCTTTTTTTCCTTTTTTTATTTTATTTTATTTTTTTTTTTAATTCTTTCCAACTTTGCCAAAGGGAAAATCTCCCTTGAACTCGTTGGGTCATTAAAGCAATTAGGCCCCGACACTTTTTAAAACCAGTGACGAGATTCGACGATGTGTCCGCGTGCGTGCGTGCGTGCGTGCGTGCGTGCGTGCGTGCGTGTGCGGGGCGGCACGTGCGACAGCGAACAGCCGGGCACAGTGTTGTATCGCCTGGCGAAGACGTTCGCGTGTGTGGAAGTGTTGACACGCCTTTAAAAAAAAAAAAAAAAAAAAAAAAAGAAGAGTTCAAAGGCACGAGTGTGGTTTCACATCCCTACTGACGCTGCGGCGTGTGGGATGCTATGATTAGAGTGACATTGTCTCACCTGCCGTGCTGCATAACAGCCAGTGGCGTGCCTCTGTCTTTTTTCACACCCTCATCGTGTGTGTGCGTGTGTGCGCCGTGTGGAAGCGTGGCCATATGAGACCCACCGTCAGGCTCGGATGTTACGCCATCATGTTCGCTCGCCTGCGCGCTGTAAGTTTTGCCTCCGCGCTCCGTGGTGGCACGGGCCCGCCTGATAAACAGCCCCGGAAAAAAGACTGAAGGAGAGGAAGGAAGGAAGGAAAATCCTCCTCCCTCACAATCCGGCCGCGGCATTAACAGCGGCGACGCGTACTTCATTGGCCTCCGAGCTCAATCCCTCATTTAATATCTGTGGCGATAAATCGCCTCTGTAATGCATCCTCATTTGATTTGAGGAAGGGGAGAGTGGGGCGGGGAGGGCGGCGGGGGGAGGGGGGGGGGAGAGAGATCTGATTATGCCTTATTGCGGAGTCATTTGAGCCAAGCTAAATTATTAATCACCATCCCATATATCAGTCAATTGTTTTTATTCCTTATTCCACCCTCCTCCCCCCCCCCCCCACCCCACCTCCCCTGCCGCCCGCCCTCCCCTCCCCTCCCCCGCCACCAGCTCATCTGTGTTAATTGAAATGATTCACACCTGGGTAACGAGCGCTGGGTTCTTCGCCTGCCAAGGCCACCCTCAAGGCAAGCTGGCTGATAGGAACTCGCTGTTTCATTAAAAGATGCGATCCGCAATTTATGTGGCAATCGACTTTCGGCGGGTGTTGTCACGTGTCTTCCATTAAGTTATCTTGTAGATGGGTGGGGGGGGGGGGTGTGTGAGGGGGTTGAGTGTATTATATAGTACAGTTCTGGCTTGTTTGAATTGACAGCTCGGTGAGAAGAGATGCAAGCATGCTTTTTTTTCTTTTTTTTTTTTTTTGGTGATGTGAGTGACCGGAAACTAGCCTTCTTGTGGCGGTCGCCGTTCGCCATGGATTCGCCCCCCCCCCCCCCCCCCCAAGGGTGTCAGGGAGGGTATGTCTCTCTGCTCTGCTCAGGGGCTCTCTCTAACCAGGGACCCCCGGACAACAGAAACCTGTTTACGCGTCAAGACAGGTGGCCCGCTTCGCCGTCATGTCCTCCTTGAGGACATCGGGGGAGAGAACGCCCCGTCTATTCCACCGTCTTGCCACGTATGCCCCGCGGTTGCTCGCTACATCTGTTGACTCTGCAGCCACCCGTCGCCGCGGCTGTTGCTATGGCGTCCGGCGCCTGTGAATCTCTGCGTTGTTACGTAAAGCCTTGAGTTCAGTTGGTTTGGATGGGGGGTGTTTTTTTTTTTTGGCAAGTCAAAATCTGCTTGCCGCACTCCCATTGGCCCTCTGCACCCGGGCCCCGCCCTGCTCCTCCTCCATCTCCCCCCCCACCCCCCACCCCCCACCCCCAGTGGAATATCAGTGTTTTGATCCTTCCTGCGACGAACTCCGCAGGGTTCGGCTTGGAAGTTTCGGGGGTTGATATTTTGTCAGGAGTTTCGGGGACCGCATCCTGCTCCGTGTCACCGCGGCAGCTGGAGTGCTCTCTTATCCTGCTCCTCATCCCACTTTTGAAACCCCTCATCCATCTGTGCCACTGTGTGCGTGCATATGAATGTATGTATATATATATGTGTGTGTGTGTGTGTGTGTGTGTGGGGGTGTTTGTGTGCGAGTGTATGTTTTTGAATGCTAGGTGTGTGCTGGAATGTGGGCTACTGTAAACCACTGCAGACTCGCTGTGCTCCCATTCCCTGGCTCGACTCCCCTCAAATCACCACACACACGCACACACACACACACACACACCTGCCTAGAAATACCCTGTGGCTGTGTGTGTGTGCGTGTGTGCGTGTGTGTGTGTGTAAGTGTGTGTGCGTGTGCGTGTGAGTGGCTGCAGCTGTTTTCGGCCATCCAGGCTGCCTCCTCGTTTTCAGCTTCATTTCCTGCCCTAATGAAGATTCAGAGGCACCACAGCTACGGGCGTGTGTGCGTGTCCGTGTGTGTGTGTGTGTGTCTGTGTGTGTGCATGTGCGTGTGTGTGTCCGTGTGTGTGTGTGTGTGTGTGTGTCCGTGTGTGTGTGTGTGTGCGTGCATGTGCGTGTGTGTCCGTGTGTGTGTGTGTGCGTGCGTGTGTGTGGTGGTTGTTAGGGCGTTGGAAAAGAGGAAGGGATGGATGGAGGAGATGAGAGCGAGGAAGAAGAAGGTACGAGGAAGAAGGGAAGTCAATACAGGCCGACGAAGGACCGGCGGGTGGGAGAGCCCCCCGTTGGGGGGGAAGAGAGGGTGACAGGTTTGAAGACGAGGGGGGTGGGGGGGCTGAATGAGGCACACACACACGGTGAAGGCTTCGGATAGGTTTGGGGAGGGAAAGAGGAGGAGACAGCTGTGAGGAAGAGAGAGAATGTGTCATTTTAGCCGTTCATCCTCGATTCCGCTCTCTCTGTCTGTCTGCCTGTCTGCCTGCCTGCCTGCCTGCCTGCCTGCCTGCCTGTCTGTCTGTCTGTCTGCCTGCCTGCCTGTCTGTCTGTCTGCCTGCCTGTCTGTTTCTGGATTTTTTTTTTCTCTCGTCTCCCTCGCCTGTCACTTTATCTGCCTATCTGCCTATCTCTCCCCCTTTCTGTTCTTTCTCTTTCTGCTTATTTCCCACATCTCTCTCCTTCTCTCTCTCTCTCTCTCTCTCTCCATCTCTCCCTCTCTCCCCCTCTCTCTCTGTTCTGTCCCTCTCCCCTCTCTCGTCTAATTAGCTTCCTGGCCATGATGAATGGTGAAGCACTTGGGACCCAGTCGTCAGGCTGACCTTGTCATGTGGGTTGATGGGGTGGTCTGACTCACCCCACCACCTCCGCCCCTGTCCAACCTATTGTACCCCCTCCTGTGGAAGCAGATGCTGTTCATTTAAAAAAAAAAAAAAGTGTGTGTGTTTGTCTGCGCGCGTGCGCGTGTGTGTGTGCGTGCTCATATTTTTGTTTACTCTTGTTTGCCTCTTCAGTGGTAGATGTGGAAGTATAAACGCTTGTATACCTGACAGCAGGTCCGTGTGTGTTCAGATGTTGTGTTCCTCATGCGAGTCTTGTGTGCGGTGAGCGTTTTGTCCTCTGTCCCCGCACACTACAATCTACCATCAACACAACCCACCGAAACGCACTCTGCGGAAAACACTTTCCTCTATTTAGGTTTGGTCGGGCTCCCTCCCCCGCCCCCCTGCTGTGTCCACACCACCAACGTAAGAAACGTAGAAAACCAAAAAAGTGTTTTCATCTTCCAGTAGTGCTTGGTATAGCAGACGTGCTTCAGTACACTTAAGCTGCCCACAAATTAACGGCTCAGCCTGTCGGTGAATCGCAATGGAAGATGCTTTCACCTCCCCTGACAAGTTGGGATTGTAATGTTGTTTTGACCCTCCATCACATCTTCTGTTTAAAGGCCACTCATACAGCGGTTTGCATTAGTTGACTCCCTGTTTAGGTCAAGCACGTGCTATTCCTCTGGTTGGCTGATATGGTAACCCGGTATCTGCTGATTTAAGCGTTGATGTGGCACACCTGTCCTCTGCTTAAACTGAATTAAAAAAAACAAAAACAAACATAAAATAAAGTAAAAAAACACCTCAGATATTCTGAGGTGTTTTTTACTTTATTTTATGTTTGTTTTTTCTCTATTGTAACATTGCTCTTGAAGCATCTTGAGACATGTTATAATGAAATGCAAACTCTGTGGATGATAGCCAATTACCGCTACTTCCTTATTGCTCCTCACCGCGAATGATGGCTGGTGCTACCATTGCACATTTGCAGGGGTGTTCCTGGGGGAATCTACCATTTTGGTGGGGGGGTGACGGGGAGGGTTACTGGTGAATACTTAAGATATGCTGACTTTTATTGTGAGCTCTGAACTTGTTTATAATGAATCTGAAATGTCCATGAGTTCAAGTTTCACACTTTCATCAGCGGGCCATATGCTCACTCACCATTGTGTTGCCTCTTTCAGGGATCGATCGGGACTTAACTGACCATTTATTTAAATGAAAATCTTTCCAGATCTTCAAGATTGCCACTTTAAGTATTTAATGATTTCTGTAATTGTATTTTTCAGTCAGCGGGCTTACTTGCCAAATGTACCAGCGAATGTCGAGTGTTTTTTTTTTTTGACTGCTGCTCGAGCACTCGAGAACTTTTTGAAGTTGGACGCACCAGTGCTACCAAGAAAAAAAAAAAAACATACTAAGTACATTTTGAGTCCTGGGCACTGGACACCCCCCACCCCCCACCCCCACCACCACCTAGTCCTATATATGCATAGTTGTATTTCACCTCAATCACGCCGTTTTTGCGAACGGAAGGGACGTGGCTACGCCAGAGTAGCAAACCGCCAAACGGTTTGTAGCGCATCACGCCGTGTCCTTAAACCGGGCCTGTGCTTGTTACCGTGGCCCACGAGCAGGGCTGCTAATGATGCTCGAGCCGCTAGCGAGATGGCGTGTGACTTTGGGCGTCACGGCGGCGGTGGTCTGTCTGCTGCGTTTTCCCGCGCTCGCTCCCCACCAGCACCACACACAGAGATACACACACACACACACACACACACACAGATACACACACACACACACACACACACACACACACACACACACACACACACACACACAGGCAAACACACACACACACGCACACACACACACACGCGCAGACACACACACACACGCGCAGACACACACACATGTGCAGACATACACAGGCAGGCACACACACACACACACACACGTGCAGAATCACACACGCACATACAGACACACACACATACACACACACAAGCGCACACGCATCACACACTGTGTTGCTGTCAGCGCGGTGACGCCACACAGGAAGCTCTGTAAAGCCGTACCCCGCGTGCCACCACCCCCCCCCCCCCCCCCTGCGGCTCACTCCTCCTGTGTGCGTTTTGTCCCACCTCCTTCCCCGGGTACAGAGCAGCAAGAACTGGCGAGCGGCAGTGGACCTGACGGGCCGGCTGCTGACGGCCCACGGCCAGGGCTACGGCAAGAGCGGCCAGCGCACCTCCCACACCAGCGACTCCCTGCAGGTACGCCGCCACGCTCACTCCCCTCTTACTCTCCCTCAGTCTCTCTCTCTCTCGCTCTCTCTCTTACTCTCTTACTCTCTCTCTCTCTCTCTCTCTCGCTCTCGCTCTCTCTCTCGTTCTCTCTCGCTCTCTCTCTCTCGCTCTCAGTAGTCTTTCTCATACTCTTTGCCTACGACACACAGACACACTCTCTCCCTCTGTGGGTACATATGTGTTTGTGTCTGTATCATACCTGTCTCATTTCCCACAAAGTGACATGTATTCCAGTGAAAGGGACATAAGCAGACAGCCTAAGGGTGTGTGTGTGTGTGTGTGTGTGTGCACACGCGTGCACGTGTGGGATTGTGTTGTGGCTAGCACAGTGGGGTATATGCATATTGTCATGGCATGTCCCTGTATCAGGAATATAGTCAGGTGTGTGTGTGTGTGTGTGTGTGTGTGTGTGAGTCAGACAGACAGACAGAGGAGGGGAAGACAGTGGGAGAGTGGGAGCCAGGGGATGCCTGCATACATTAGAGTCAAGGAAAGGGAGCAAGCTGACACACACATCCTCTCTCTCTCTCTCTCTCTCTCTCTCTCTCCTCTCTCCTCTCTCTCTCTCCCCTCTCTCCCCCTGTGTCTTGCTCTTTCTCCCTCCCTTCCTTTCTCCTCCTTCCTATCGCTCTCGCAATTCAATTAAATTCACTGAGCTTTATTGGCATTACTCTTTGAAAACACAATTGCCCAAGTAATGAAGTTCTATTAAAAAATAATAAAGACCGTTAACATAAAACACTACTGATAGCATTATGCTAAATAAACAATATAACACATGGAGAACAGCAGCATTCGTTAAATCTATTTTTAACCTTTTTTTGTCCACAAATTTATATCAATAAAGTATGTATGTGTGCTTCTACAGTAGGGCTGAGTCAGGCAGTGTATACGCTGGAGATATTTTCTGAAGTAATTCAGCTGGCCAATTATGTTTCCATGTATCATTTTGAGTGTTGCAATGTGTGCATGTGCCTGGTCACCTGATTGATTGTGTACCAGCTGAATGATGTCAAGTCACTATTGATGTTGATGTATTTTTATTTGAATTCTACATCAGCCCAAATGGGTACCTGATGATATGACGATAACTGATCGTGTTTTCTAATTCTGGTCTTTACTCCTGAAATGAAAGACTGGGGATTCAACGGCATCACTTTTAGACCACTAATGAGAAACTACTTCAAGAGAATCCTTAAAATGAGATGAAACAACATGTTATTCAATTTAAGTTACATAATATGAAGAGCCAAAATGTAATTGACCATAATATATTATGACATAATAATGTTATGTTCTAGCTGCATGTAATACAATGATATCCAATAAGAAAGCCCATAATGTACTAAAGTAAAATCTCAATCGCATCAGAATTTGTCATTTTTGGCCATAATGTAATCCATTTTTTTCTTAATTGACAATAGCATTACATTACAGGCCTTGTGGTTAGTTTGGGGATGTCTTTGTCCCCCGACATCCTCAGAAACTGCAAACACAAAGCAGAATCGAATCCCATAAACTATCTGTCCAACTATCTAGCTAAGACATTCACACGCATTGCTCAACGTCTTTCATTAAATTGGATGGCATTGCCCCACACACACACACACACACGCACAGACACACACACACACACACACACACACACACACACACTCTTGCTCTCTCTGCCGCTAGTCTCCAGCCTCTAGTGGTGGATGCAGATGCGTGTTCACGTTCACCCGCATGCATCATCCTTCCACTCTCGCTCTCCATCGTTGACAGGGAGAGGGCAGCAGTGTCCCAAGAGAGCAGCGAACCAGAAAATACTGGAAGACGTATACATCTTGTGTTTCCTTTCCAACCCTTCCACTTCACCCGGTTCCTCACCTTTATTTTTTATTTTTGTTTTTCAATCTGGCTAGCGTTTAAAAAAAAAAAAAAAAAAATAGGCTCGCCAGATTGTCCACCTACCGTCGCGCCAAAAAAATATAATCATTAATTCAGCTGTGTTTATTTTCATACTTTCCAGCTGTGGTTCGTGAGGCTGGCCCTGCTGTGCAAGCTCAACCTGTTCCAGAGTGCGGAGCTGGAGATGGAGTCGTTTGGTAACCTGGATCAGCCCGACCTCTACTATGAATTCTACCCCACTGTTTACCCAGGGAGGAGAGGTACACGCCGGCGCACCGGAGCCCTGTTCAACCACTAACATGTTCTGTCGTGAGCTGACGGGGTGCTGTGGCCTATGTTCAAACACCGCCACCCACCCACCCCCCCCCCCCCCCACACACCAACACCACCAACACACTCAAAGATTTGTTTGCATGCGACTTGCTCGTTGCCAACCTTATCACAGACTCGCGTACCAGCGTGAAATAATGCCAGTAAGTTTGATTTGGAAAAAGTTTTACAATATGCGGCGCGAAAGACAGGAGCTGCTAGCTGTCATGGGTATCAAATTTCAATACAAGAAGAATTAGATATAAGAGGAAACAGAAGGAGAAGTTTTTCTGTGTCTGCCATGGGGAGATTAAAGCCAAAGTGGGGGAGAGGGGAGAGGGGGGAGGGGTGGGGGGGGGGTAGCTTGTGAGTCTGGGTTATTTTGTGTGACTCTCTTCCTGTCACACAAAATCTTGTAGATAATACGGGGTCTTGTTACTAATATTACAAACTGCATGTAGGCTGATAATATTTTTCTCTAATTTCCCCATATATATTTGTGCAGCACAAAACCTTACATGATGTATTAGAAATAATGGCCTGTCTCCTATAATAGCCTGTCTCCAATTAGGGTCCGGTACGTTCTTCAGTTGAGGTAAATAAGGACCCCCGCTATTATTGAAGCTTTTCACGGTGCATGCTAACACAATGCATTCAGAGACTCAGCTGAAAAGTAAAAAAATAAAAAATATTTACTATGTAGCTACAGAGATAATCAGTCAGCGTTTCTGGTTTACTGAATAACTCGTGTACCACCAATTGGAATGTAAAACGAGGAATCAGCTTTATAGCAACGTGAGGTCGGGAAATTCTGACCTCTTAAGCAGAATCTTTGAATTGGTGACTGACTAAACCCCAAAAATGTGTACCTTTGCAGACCTATGTCCTATGAAAACATTTTTGCCAGCTGCGTAGAGTTTTTTTGCGATGGATGCCACAGTGACAGGTGCTGTTCCTGCTATATTGCTAGCTGGAATGGCAACTACGGCAAGAATGAGATCATTTAGGATGCCAGAGTTCAATTCAAGGGATTCTGTTTAAATAGTGACTTGTGTCTGCCCTCTAGTGGCCAGAAAGAAATTAATGCCTCTTTAATGAATTGCCCGTTAGTGTTTTACATTTCTTATTTGTAGCTTTAAGTACATGAGCTAAACGAGCGAGTGGTCACCGATTTAAAATAAATAAATAAATAAAACAAATTCAATGCAGTTATTCTACAAGATTGACAGGATGGGTTGCTAAAAAAAGTACTTTTATGTGGATTAGTCCTCTCTTTAAAGAGTCTTTCAAACTCTTTGAAGATGCCCCCCCCCCCCCCCCTCCATGTTTAACCAACTTCTTTTCAGAACACACCAGCATACCACCACACACGACTGCCCCATTAAATATTCAAATGAAACTTTTCTGCATTAACTAGACCGTATCGTCGAGTAGCTCCGCCAAAACTCCACTTGTCTGCGGCGCCGGTTCCTAGGATTTGTTTTTCACCTCTTTCTTATAACTGCATGAATTGCTCTCTAATGTATTCCCATTACTTTGGATCTGCCTCGCCCCTCAGGCTATCGCAGCGAAAGGCAGTAGCAGAGACACCGCTCTAAGCGTGCACGCGTTCCAACCCCTGTGCACGCACACACGCACACACACACACACACACACACACACACACGCTCTCAGACACACATGCACATAGGCAAACACATGCCGGCGTACACACCGCGCAGACCTCTAAAGGGAGCGCCGATTGAATTTCCGTTGCTCAATATTAAATGCTCTGTGCCCTCCATGGTGCTTGCAGACAAAACTGGCACCAGACTCCGACAGGCCCTGGCATCAGGAGTTTGAACGTTTCCCCCGGCCCGGCGCACCCATCGACTATCTATTATCCATGATCACAACACTCTCCAGAACCCACCCGCGAGACACAGCTGCCTGTGCAGAAACCCCACCTAACCCCCCCCCCCCCAAAAAAAAAAAACCTCTGCAACGCATCGGGATCTAAGCTGGCCGCCTAAAGTAAAACAAAAATGCCCAGGAAAAAAAAAAAAAAAAAAAAAAAAGTGTCCACGTTTTGAGTTGCAAAGCTTTTGTTTTTTTCCCGGGGTGAAAAGTCACCAGGAATCCCCCGCTTCCCGTCGTGAGGCGTGGCGTCACATGGCCTCCGGCCCTGAGTATGTATCGTGTTTTTAGATTGATCCCATCCAGGCCACACGGATGGCGGGCGGGGCGGTGCGCGGCCAATCTCCCAAAGGTCGAGTCTCGTATCATAGCGGTGATCAAACACCGTAATCTGGGCTTTGATGCGGACGCCGCTTCTTTGTCAAGGGGGACCCCCCCCCCCCCCCGCGCGTGCGCGCGTGCCTTCGGTGTTTTTCTGTTTTTTTTTTTTTTTCTCCACGTATTTAGTGAGCCTTTTTAAGTCCTCCGTGAAGCTTTTATAGTCTGGAGATTTCCGCGGTCAGGCAACGCCACACATACACACGCACACACACGCACACACACACACACTCACACACACATACACACAGACACACACACACACTCACACACATACACACGCACACACACACACACACACACACACACACACACACACACACACACACACACACACACACACACACACACACACACACACACACACACATGGATGTGCGGTGCCTGCAGGATAGACAGTGGAGCGGGTTCGGGCGGCTATTGATAAGCTCAGGGGGCGGTGGGGCGGGGGGAGGAATGCCTGCGGCCGCGCCCAGACA
>JAXIVH010000014.1:3207693-3231656 GCA_036785325.1 Urophycis tenuis | reverse complement strand
AAGCCTCAATAGTTTCTTTTTCTTTTTGGGTCTTGCTTTTGCTTATGAAAAGTTCAGCGAGAAAATAGTTTTTGAGGACACTCACATTTTTTGTACGTTTTCATATGAGCTGACATTGTGTCATGTAATGTTTTTAGCTGCTCATGTATGCACATTTTAGTGTATATTTATGAACAGTAAGCTAACGATTATAGGACGCAAATTCCTTTTATATTGTTGTCGACGAATCATTGTAGATGAGAAGCTGGGCTGGACAGTGAGAGACATTTCCAAACTACAAGCACGGAGGAATCTACTTTTTGGTTTTGATTTTTCCTCTCCTCAACAGATCACTTTTGACTTGTTGGTGTTTCGTTCTTCTTGCTTGTAGAATTATTCAGAACCTGTTTGCAAACTGCATTCTTTTTTTTTCTGACGATCTTTGAGAAATGTTTTTTTTTTGTGTGTGTGTTTTTGTTTTTGTTTTGAACAAGCGAACAAAAGGGAAAAAAAAAACGGATCTGTAGCTGTAGGTGGGGGCATTTTTTAAATTGGTGCTGTAAAAACGTGTCTGGGAAATGACAAACTGACCTGATGTATGTATGAATGTATGTATGAACAGTTTTTTTGTAGACATCATTACACGGAAACCAGATGGTGAAAACCCCGTTATCCATGAAGGGAAAATTTTACAGAGTAACACAACAAAAAAAAAATATATTAAAAAAAACATCTGTGGTGGAGCATGCGAGATCACCGCACTCATTGTGGCATAATCAAAAAACACAACTTCTATGTAATAACATTAGCTTATAGAGAAAGTGTTCTAGGCTTTCTAGAATTAATTCTGTTCAATTTCAAGATATTCATTGCTAGAATCAAGACCCTTTCTCAGCAATATGATAATTAAAATCATTTGTTTATAATACAAGTATGAGATGCAATCTGCAAAGGGACATTAAAAGTTTGGGTATATGCAATTTCTTGTTTATAAACAACGGGGTAACATGAGTGTTTTTAATATAGCCTATGTAAATTATTGATTTTTTATACAAATCTTTTAATACGAAAAAAAAAGCCTTTTTAAAAAAAAACACGAGGGGAAATCTTGGACGTTCGGTTTTTTCGAAGCGAAAGTATATGAGTTCCAATTTCTTTCTGTACGATTTTGCACAGGGACACCTTCGTTTCCATGTTTTGATGTTCTTACAGAAACTAAAAACAAGTACCCAAGAGCCTAAAAAAAAAAAACAAAAAAAAAAAACAACGGACGGTCGCAGAGGGTCTGTTTTGTTAAAGAGTATTTATAGAGAATGACAGCTGGACTTACAGGGTCACTGTCCCCACTTATGTGCCAGTAGACTTATTTGCACTTGTCCTTGAAGATATTATCCTAACGTGTGGCGGTGTGCAATTTTTTTTTCCCCAGGTGACCTCTTTGCACAGAATTGGAGCAACGTACTGCTAGTAGCCACTGTAGGCGTCGGGTCGGTATCACGGAACCAGGAAGAACAGGGACTTAGCGGAGGAAATAGTCGAGGAGAAATTAGAATCATAGCAGTTATAATGTAGGCTATTATAAACTGTACAAAATAAAATTGTTCTTTTTTTTCTCGTTTTTGTTTTTCGTTCTTTGCTTCGTTTTTTCGTTTTCTGGGTTTTTTTGTTTTGTTTTGTTTTGTTGTTGTTTTTGTTTTGTTTATTATTGGCTATGTTTTTTTCGAAAGGCGGAAGTTATGCCCCAGCAGCACTTTATATCTAATCACTGTACAAAGGATTAAATAATCAATCAATTCTAGGTATAAACAAACAAAAAAAAAAAAAAAAAAAACCAAGACGAGGGCTCTTGCTCTCCCAGGCAGGGGGAGCAGACCCCGGGGAGGGCGGGACAGGGGGCGATACATCCAGCATTGACCCCCCCCCCTACCCCCACATGCCTGAGTGTGTATGCGCCCCTCCCTACTATTTGTGCTAGTTGTTAGCGATCATGTTTGGAAATTTTGCCTTTTTTGAGAGCTAAATGCAAAAAGGTGCTCGTTGTTCACCTTATTGAAATGTCATCTATTGTACTTTAACTGTCCTCTTTCAGGACCCCCCCCCCCCCCCCTCCCTCTCTATCTCTCTTCTCTCTCTCTCTCTTCTCTCTCTCTCTTCTCCTTCTCTCTCTCTCTCTCTTCTCTCTCTCTCTCTCTCTCTCTCTCTCTCTCTTCTCTCTCTCTCTCTCTCTCTCTCTCTCTCTCTCCCCTCCATCCACCATGACTGCATACGCGCCTTTTTTCCACAGCCTCATGTCTGCAGCTTTTTCGCCAATATAGTAATGCTTTCAGTAGAGTAATAGCTAGTACCAGTTTTTTTTTATTAGTTCTCATTAACCGTAAAAATGGAGAAGGGGACTGTTTAAAGCACAAGCCAGCTGCTTATCTGATGTTGGTACATGGGTTTTGTTTTGGTGGTGGCGTTGGGGGATGGGGGAGGGGTGGGGGGGGGGAGAAAGAGTTATCTTCTTGACTATCTATAAGGAACACAAAAAGGGTTGTCACATATTTAGAATGCTGACCTTTCATATAAATTAATGTGAATCCATCAGAGTTTTATGACTTTATTTGAACCAGTTCATTTTGGAGTTGATTTTGGTGATCATTGACAAAGACGGGATTTGTATAAACTATTGTGCTCTCTGTGGAACTGACAGTTTGATTTATTTTTGTACTACACAGCATGAATTTGTTGACATTTTAATTTTGCTATAAATGTGTGAGATCACAAGTTGCTGTGATATTTCATTTATAAATTGTGAACTTTGTACAATTTTTGTCATGCTGGATGTTGACACATCTTACTCTGAATAAAGAAAAAAATGTGTTGCCACAGGCCTGTAAAATGGCTATTTTTAAATTTTGTGTGTAGTACCATGACATTATTGACATTAGTGGTGGTAGCATGGTTACAAATGTTAATGTAATGTATTAACAAAATGTTAACAGGAGCTGAGATTTTGGATTGCTGAACCTGCAGAATGTTGGGGCCCCCTATGGCTCTGAATGTCGTTGTACACCAGAGTGGCCCTGTTTCATATTCAATGCAACCAGCAGATGGCAGTAACCACACGAATGCACACGAATGCGTTCAGTCCACGTTTGTGCTTACCCCATGCGTTTTCCCCCTTAAACTACAGGCGATATAAGAAAACATTGACAATCAATCAGAAATATATAATGCCTATAACGTGAGAAAGTATTAAAAAAATGAAACGGGGATGTGAACTGTTCAAAGCGCCATGGGACGTTCGCCTCAGCATCTAATGCCAATACTTTGCTAAACTTCAATATTGTGCTTGTTCGACGAGGTGGTCCTGCCATGGACCTGATAACCATCGCAGGTTCATCCTCGACCTAGAGGAATATTTCTCCTTCCACAGCGTCTTCAGATCTACTGGTCGCGACGTCCGCAGCACCACCACCACCGGCCAGCAGAGGGCAGCACATATCAACGATGCGTTACTTTCACCGCACGGACTGCCGTGATAGTAGGCATGTGCTGTGCATTACATATGTTTGAGGTGAAAGTTGAGAGTGACCTCATGAAACCTTGGTTTGTTAATAATTATCACTCAGACGATGTGCACTTGCGTCATTGGTCATTGTGCCGAATACAATCTATAAAATATAATATATTTCGGATTTGCAGACTAAGAATAAATTACCCCTTTAAATCCGAATAAACCAATTCACTTTTATTGCATTGTAACATGCCCGTCTTTCTTTATCTCTCTCGCTCTCTTCCTCTCGCTCCCTCTCTCTCCTCTCTCTCTCTCTCTCTCTCTCCCTCCCTCTCCTCTTCTCTCTTCTCTCTCCCTCTCTCTCTCTTCTCTCCCTCTCTCTCCTCTCTCCTTCCCTCTCTCTCTCTCTCTCACTCCCTTCTCTCTTCTCTCTCTCTCATCCTCTCTCTCTATCCTCTCGTCCTCTCTCTCTTCTCTCTCTCTCTCTCTCTCTCTCTCTTCTCTCCTCTCTCTCTCTCTCTCTCTCTCTCTCTTCTCCTCTCGTCTCTCCCCCTCGCTCTCTCTCTCCCTCTCTCCCCCCTCTCCCCCGGGAGAAGGCGGGGCTTATCCCCGGCGCAGCTGAATTCCTCAGCCCTTACAATAACCGAGCCGGTTAGTCAGTCGGCGAGAGAGGGGTAAAGCTGGCGGTGTGTGCACTCTGCACAGCTCACTCCTAAGCAATGGCGCTGCGGGTCGCTCAAATAGCAAACTCGCCCTTTCTCCTCACGGTAACTCTGTTGTTGTTGGTGGCGAGTGGACCGCGGCGTGCGCTTTGTTGCCCGAGCCGATGTCTGTGTTTCCGGACCACGGTGAGGTGTATGCATCTCCACTTGGAAACGGTGCCGGCCGTCTCACCCCAGACCACCATTCTGTGAGTACTGCCCCCCCCAATCACGCCCGGACCCCTAACGGTGCCACATTGCTGGTCGTAGAATTGAAAAACAAATGGCAAACCTAAATATTTGTGTGTGTGTGCGCGCCCAATATTTGTAAACTTGTTGCTTTGTCGGGTGTTCGTGGATATCATTCGCGTTTGTAGTTTTGAGAGAGTACAATACCACTGTAAGACTTGATGTTGTAGCATCATGAGTTGGAAACGACTTCAGATTCCCTTCAGTTGCCTTTTTGTAGTTAGATTGCCACTACACTTGATACAGATGTTATTACGGTTATTGCTGATGTTTGAACGACGTCTATACGCCACAAGCATGGCACCTGTTGGGTTTAGAGGTTTGTTGGCTGCATCTGTGTGTGTGTGTGTGTGTGTGTGTGTGTGTGTGTGTGTGTGTGTGTGTGTGTGTGTGTGTGTGTGTGTGTGTGTGTGTGTGTGTGTGTGTGTGTGAATGACTTTAAGGAGTATAGGCTCACAGTCGTTTTGTTTCTGAGCTCAGTGTGTCTGTCAGCCCGTCAGCTTGAGGTCCATTGACGAATCAATGCTGCAGGCCAATAGTCAGAACTATGAGTTTGCATAGCCTATACCAACACGCCAGACTGTTAACACTATTGGAGCCTTTACAAATGGCCACTTTCTATGGTCATTCTGTGATTTCAACCTTGACTTCTAACGTCAGGATTCAGGGTGTTCTTCACAATAGTTCCACACACAAATCAGTTCTCCAGAATACAATGCTTGTGCTTTCTTGAGCACCCTTAGGAACAACTCATTCCTCCTCACGAGATCAAAAGAGTTATCATACAGTGCCCGAAGGTGGTTTTATACTGGGGGTTAAATGGCAGTTTGGAATCCCCTTAAAGGATGAAAGGAAGGAAATGTGGTCTCTTCGTCTGGTAGCTACTTGTGAATGTGACTTGGATGCTAGGAGCCCTCCACTAAGGGCGGGCAGCCAAACAGCTTGCCTTTTGTCAAAGCCAGTCCCACAGCCCCAAGGAGACACACAGAGGACAGAAGACACAACAGCAGCTCTGAAAATGCCAAACCTCCTGACAATAAATGCTTTTTTGTGTGTGTGTGTGTGTGTGTGTGTGTGTGTAGCGTTTCACATCCACATTTGAATAAAGACTTCCAACACCTTATTCAAGTACTTAACCAAAGCGACTGGGGTTGGCATGTTTTGAAAATCAGCGCCGCCGTCTTCCAAGATGGTTCTTGGGAACGCCTCTAATTGGCGTCCGTCAAAATCTGACGGCCTTGGAGCTCTGCCGTCAGAAGTCATCGTCCCTGGCTCTCGCACCTAGATGACGTTTTCCTCTGGGAAGCCATGAGAGCATTGTTGAGCTAATTCCCCCCCTTTTATTCACCATTCTCCTACTCCCACTCCTTCTCACTCCTCCTCCTCCTCCTCCTCCTCCTCCTCCTCCCTCCTCCTCCTCCTGTTCCTCAGTAGGAAGTATCTTCTCTCTCGTAAAGGTGTTCAGAGGGCAAGGCCCACCAATGCTTTGGTTCCAAGAATTAGCTTCTTCTTTTTTTAAGCTAGCAGTGGGGTTTTGATGCTACACAGCCACCTGTTGCTTGTTTTTTTTTTGCCTTGGCCACTATCATGCCAGGACATGAATGTCCTCCCCCCCCCCCCCCCCCCCACCTCTGCCTCTTCCACCTGAAAGTACTCTACACACACACACACACACACACACACACACACACACATTGCTCTGCCTGCCTCGGCCTCGCGCTTCATAAAGGCTGCACCCCTTGCAAATGTGGCCCATGCAGGCACTCTTTGGTTGGAATGCATTCAATGCAGGCAGCAGTTGTTCATCTGCAGTATGCGATCCATTGGCTGTGTGGCTGATCGCATTAAGAACCCCCCCCCACACACACACACACACCATCTCCCCCCCTCTCTCTCTCTCACTCTCATTACACACTGAGTCAGGATGAATTTTCAAGCAAACTGAAAGACTGCTCCGTCTTGCAGATCATCCTAGTTCCTGCTTTTAGGAAGATTTCCCTCTGACAAGACTTGTGCAACTGTTTATAGCGGTGTCTCTTGACTGCCATCCAACACCTCTACATCTCTCCTAGTTGAGGCCGAATAGGCTTTGTGTGTGTGTGTGTGTGTGTGTGTGTGTGTGTGTGTGTGTGTGTGTGTGTGTGTGTGTGTGTGTGTGTGTGTGTGTGTGTGTGTGTGTGTGTGTGTGTGTGTGCGTGCGTGCGTGTGTGTTTGCTCCTGGGTTCAGTTGAGGGAGAAGATGCCCACTGAGCCAGGCTGAAGTTGGAGAGGGCTTTAATGGGCATTGTGGTCCTCTTCTCCACACCTGGAAGAGATCCAGCTCTTTCCAGGAATCCTTGAACCCCGCGTTCCATGCGAGGTGTTCGATCAGCCCTTGCACAAGGCTTTGGTGCTTCCTTTCGGGAACCAAGGCTTCAGTGAGACACATCGATTGGAGGTCCCGATACACATCTGATCTTGTGTGGATTTCTACCAGATGCCAACACCTCTCACCACTCGTGTCTCTGCTCTGACTCAGCTGATCAGTGGAGGGGGGGGGGGGGGGGTGAGAGCCAAGATCCTGGCCCAGCGCTGGAGATACATGTGGGCTGCGGTCCAAGAGCTTTTCTCAACACGCAGGAACTAAAGTCAGAGGACTGTTTGGGCCGCGTCTACATTCACGTTGCTAGGTTCTTCGGAGCCGCCTTTTCGGGAGGCCGGCTAAATGTTTGGAAGACACGAGGAGCAAAGTGTTCCCTATCGTTTGCACGAAAGACGAATGAATGGCTGCAGGCCCTGCTGCGACGTGCAATATTTTCTCCCGACGTCGCTGTGCGTTTTCAATTGGGTGCCCAGAGAAAGCAGTTATGGAGTCGCTTTAAGTCTTTGACGAAAACGCTGGGCCTGTAGTTCTCTCTCACCTCGTGTTCATTTGTTCTTTCTTTCTGTCTTTCTCTCTTTGTCTTTTAACTTATCCCTCACTCACCATTAGCCAGTGGTTCATTCACACACTGCAGGACACAATCGCTTGCATTCACACGCATGCACATGCACGCACACACACACACACACACACTTACTCTTTTAATATGTATAAAGTGAGTTATATTCCACCTTGAGTGTATTCCCCATGTGAGCCCCAATAGCAAAAACATATTAACAAGTTTTTCAAAATGCCTTAAATTACACCCTTGTGCATTTAAAAGATGATGATGTCCCATTAAATGTACTTTTTGAGGTTTCCCTTTGTTGATTGATGAAGAGCTTCAAGTCAGTTTCTACAGAATGTGTGTGTTATTACTTATTATTACGGTTATTAGAATACACACACACGTTCTGAGGCTGTGTCACAGGGTCTGGCAGACAATGCTGTGGCATGTCAGACCAGATCTCTGCCAGGCTGAAATTAGTTTCAACGTGGTGAAAGTGAAGCTTTATTGCAAACATATGAGCGGCACCATGGCAACGGAGGGGAACATGCCAGCTGTAAATGTGTCAAAGTATTAACTCATAAACTGGCTACTTTACCAGAGACACCAGCAGGAACAGTACCACATGTAGTAAACACAGATCCTCTTTGTGTTTTGACCATGTTTCTGCTGGATGCTGCTGTGGGTGTCACATAGTGTGTAAATGTTTTCGCCCCAATTATTAAACATGTGGTACAAAATGGACAGCCAGTGTTTCAACGATGCAGGCACACCACTTCATGTGTGTCCACAATCAGCACACCTAGAGTGTCATTCTTTCACTACATCAAATTTGCAATGTGTAAAATGGGGCCCCTCTCAGTTAATAGATGGGAGTCTATCAGAATTAAAAAAAAATAAATCTGAACAACAGTGTTCTGCCCACTCTTACTGGCTTTGCTGCTGTGTGGTGTAAAGTAGCCTAGCTCGCCTACCGTGAGTAGGAGGGGTTCCGGTAGGGTCTATGGCAAGATTCCTACCAACAGAAAGAGAGGGGTACGGGCTGGCAGCATTTGTAGTATATAATGGTTGTAGGATGTGATTTTATTTATATTGAGATCATTATCGATCAGCATTGACGACAGATATTTGCGGGGCATTTTAAGCTACAAGCTAGCGGAAATGTTCCACATTGTGACCTTTCAGTAGTACAAACGTTTACAATCGGTTCATGCTTTTTGTGGCAGCATGTGATTTTGGTGATTATTTATTTATTCATTTTTACAAGCCACCCATTGGGGTGATTGATTAGATGTAAACGCCGTATCCCTACAGTGAAACAAATCCCAGCATGTTTGGTTTGTTTTTGGTGACAATAAGTGGTATTTAAGATTTCAGGGTGCAGCTTGGTCAGGCTGTTCAGAGGCTGTTCTCTTCTTGCCGGGTCTTTGGTCATTATTAAGCCAATGGATCCTTTAAGTATGATGGATGATAACTTTTTAATGTTTCAACCTGTTCTCTCTCTTCCCTGGCGCATGGTCCTGTGCATGTCTTTCAGTGTGTTTGTGCATGTGCGCGTGTGTGACTGTTCACACGCGTGCGTGCGCAAGCATGCACGTGCGTATGTGGGTGTGAATATTTGCGTGTTTTTGTGCCTGTGTGTGTGTGTGTGTGTGTGTGTGCGCACGTGCGTGCGCGTGTGTGTGTGTGCGTGCACGTGTGTCCGTGCATGTGTGCGAGTGTGTGTGTGAGTGAGTCACAGAGGGGAAGACATGTTCCATTGTGTGGAATTTGCTGCAGTCAGGCTTTGTAAGGCTCTGGGTCTCTGCAGCATTATGGAATGCAAAGCCAGAAATCCCCAAAGCTTTGCTCATTTGCACAAGCAGATTGGCCATAAGATAGTTGTTCGAGAGGCAACCTCGCTGGCCTGCGCTTCAGGTGTGCCACCGCTGCAGGACAGCTAGGAATTGTGAACTTCACTCCTCGTATGTGAGATTAGCCTCGGTTTAGGGTTAGGGTTTGACTTATTCCGACATATAGAGAGTTTATGGAGATATTGTAATGAGGGGTCGTCTCGGCTCTGGGGCAACCTGCTTGTGTCAAACTCATTGAGTCGAGTCTTAAAAGCACGTGGATGCTAAACGCCAGTGAGTGTACGAAGAAGTTCTCACACATTATCCTCATTCAGCCTCATGACCTTATTGCTCTGCAGACCATGATGCCTAAAATGTTTTTGCAACTGCCTGACTACCTTCTCAAGTACCATCCACTGCCATGCATGTTAAAAAAAAAAAAGTCTATAAAAACCCTGCAAGACTTGAAAAGTGCTGGCCAGCAGCAAAACAATTGTAGGGATACATGGCTTATTACTGCGTGACTTCACTTTGCATCCTACACGATATTGTAAGAAGCACATCAGGGGGGGATCCTCCCCTGCTCACGCTCCTGTGTTTATCTGCATTCCATCGCCCGAAGGAATGATTAATAGACGTGCGTGGCATTCAATGGTGCTTGATGCACCATTTTCAGTGGCTGCAGGGGACAGCCACTGAAGCCATTCACGTTATACAGCCACGGACACAAACTATGCACATTTTCAAGAATGGCTATAACTTATAATTACACCCGCCGTCTGGTGCGTTTGATGTGAGATACACATATTTGAAGACTCTCTCACTTTAAACAAGGAGCAGGGTGTGGTCCTGTTGTTACCGACCCCAGTTGTCGTTTGACTATTTCTCTCTATTTTGTCGGCTTCGTGTTTTTGTGTTAAAACAATTGTTACCGACGTTGTTATCTTTCGCCAATAGGCCCCCACCTTCTAGGCCCACCTCGGATGGAGGTCTCCATCTCCTTGCCTTGCCTGAGATGCCCTTCTTCATGGCCCCCGTTCACATTCGGCTCCATTTTACCACCATTAACATGTCATTGGGTTCTCGTGTCAGTCTCTCCCGCCGGGAGCACCAGCCACCCCCAGACGAGAAACAGATCATTCTCGTATGTGCACGGGGAGTCTATTGAAGAAGTCCAGTTGGTCAAGGTCCAGATCCTCCGTCCGTCCTGAGGAAACCCAAGCGGAGAGCCGGCCCCATGTTCTTGTTTAACTAGGAATGACTCACGCATGCCCAAGAGCCCTTGGCAGGCTCCTCACAGGCATGTGTCACATGTCCAAATAGTTCCCCTGGTTGAGAAGCACAGAGAGAGAGAGAGAGACAGGGAGAGGGAGAGAGAGAGACACATACACACACACACACACACACATGGCGCTCAGATGCTAGCTGATGTTGGGAGAGCAGCTGGAGCAAAGCCATCGCCTTCTTATGGACCCAGACCGGTTGTACGGTTTTAGTTGGACAGGAAAGGCCAGAAAAGGTCAAGAGTTCCATTGTTTTCACCCAAATTATTCCATTTAATTTACATCAGAGCTTCTGTAGAGGATGGGCCGTTGTTGATCATTGCACAAATAATGGAGTCATTGTCACTGGCTGTGAGGCGTTCCTGTATTCGATTGGCCTCCCATTAGATTTGAAAACACTTGCTCGCGGTCGTGTTTGGACCAGACTCTCGATGTACTGTTGACTGAGTGTCAAAACTGCCTTTTTTTGCAGTCGTCGTCTCTGGAGTTTTGCCTCGTCCTGATTGGCGGACGGTTTTGGCGGGAAAAGCCGCGGCGTCATGTGTCAAGTGTGTAATCACAGTCACAGTGTTGTGTTATCGCGCCTCAGGCCCCTTTTTTATCGCTGTGGCCATTCGCTCAGTGGAATTTCCCGTATGGAATGTGGAGGGCAGGTCTGGTCGCGGCCGCTGCCAAAAGAGCCGAAGCGGCTGATGGAAACCCATTGCATCACGCTTCCTCTCATGCACTCATCAACCATTCCTCGGAAATGTTGGCGTGGGCCTTTCTCGCGGGCGCTCCACACACACACCTCACCAGCGAGGTGTGCTGTACCGCCGTGCGTTTGAGACGCAGCTAGCTCGCGAGACGTTTGAACTCGGAACGTCGGTCGGTCAGAACCGTCATTGGATTGAACGGTCGCTCAGTCGTTCCCTGGCCTCGGTACCAGGAGGCTGGGAGGCTTTGAATCGGTCAAATATTAACCATTAGGGCCATTAGGGGTTTCTGTGGATTCTTGGGACGCATGAGCCCATGCCTGCTCGCGTGCACGCGCAAATTCCTGCGGATGTGCACGCGGGTACACTTTCCGCGGGGGAAGTATTTGATGTGATCATGGCGAGGACACCGACATAGTTAGTTATTTTTCATCATACCGCATGCTATTTTTAGTATTGGTTGGAATCGGTGATGGCACATTGAATGGGTGAGACGAGGGGCTCTACCCAGTACATTTCCACCACCTCGGGTTCCCGCAGATCTTCCTTGGCTTGCCACGCTCCGCAGAGCACAGAGATCTGGTATTTTGCTCAGAGGCACCTCATCTGCGGCATTGCTTTCGCAGCACCGGCCTTTCTTTAGTGCTTTAAACCCTAGAGCTACGCGCAGTTTAACATTTATATCCCCTCAGCGGGGCCCTGGGTCATGGTATACGGACGGTATACACGGGTTCCTCCCTCGTCTGTTCAGGTGGACAGCCACCGGGATTAATGGAAATGCGGGGCTCACATTATTGTCAGTGTAGCGGTTCTGGATCCCAACGGTGTGACTGCCGGTTGACATCTCATCCCTTGTCAGCGCACTGTGACGGCACGAGATGACAAGATCATTTCCTCGCCTCGCAGACACCAACCGATCGTTGTCTAGATCCAGATCGTTTGTCTGTCTGGTGTACATGGCTGGTATACTGCTGTGGGCATGTGTGCGTGCGTGTATGTCGTGCCTGTGTGTGTGTGTGTGTGTGTGTGTGTGTGTGTGTGTGTGTGTATGTGTGTTTATTTATACGCCGGGTTTGTTTTGTTGGTAGAAACAAGAATGCAGCGCGTCGTTTCCGAACGAAACCTTGAGACGGAACGTGTCTGCGCGCTACGTCTTCTCACAGTTTCCTCTGGCACGGGTGGGGGGGGGGGGGGGGGGGGGGGGGGGGGGGGAGGCCTCGGAAAAATAATGAGCCGTGCTAAATGAACGGCTTCATTCAGCCCCCGCTTCTTCTCCCCCGGAGCACACCGTCCTATAATCTTCCGGAATCCACGCCAGCCTCACCGTAGAGCCCCTCCTCTGGGATCACGTCCCTGATTGTGAAAGATAACTCGCACAAAGCCGCGAATGTTGCATGTAACCCCAAGCCCCCCACTCCCCCCCACTCCGTATCCGAAGCCATGTCGCATTCAGGGGCCACAATGGAGCACACTTTTGAATCGGCCTGAACGGGCCCTTTTGAATCGGCGGCCCCCAGAGGTCCACCGAATGACCCGCCACAAGGGATGAAGAAGTCATTGTCCCGTCTGTTGCGATCGTTGTTGGGTGTGGTGTGCTCGGAGGAAGTGTCCGGTAGTGTCCGTCTGCGACATGTTGGCCAGCCCTTTCTTCCCCCTCAGGCTTTCCCCAGTGTTCCTGTAGTTTAAACGCTCTCTCGGTGCGCGGTAACGTATACCTTAAAGAGGGACAC
This sequence comes from Urophycis tenuis, assembly GCA_036785325.1. Taxonomy (NCBI): domain Eukaryota; kingdom Metazoa; phylum Chordata; class Actinopteri; order Gadiformes; family Phycidae; genus Urophycis; species Urophycis tenuis. Next base: position 3,218,779 of record JAXIVH010000014.1, on the reverse strand, counting down.
GGGACATAAAGGAGGGTCTGTCTCCCCCGACCCGAGATTCTCCCACACATCGTTTGAACGCAAGAAACACAAACATCTTTGTTGTTCCCTCGCTCTCCGCTCCTTCTCTCTGTTGTCTCTCTCTCTCTCTCTCTCTCAGCCCTCTCTCTCTCTCTCTCTCTCCTCTCTCTCTCTCTCTCTCTCTCTCTCGCCCTCTTCTGCTCTCTCTCTCTCTCTCTCTCTCTCTCTCTCTCTCTCTATCCTACACATCCAAATCGCGATAGCATGCCCTCACATGCGCTTTCCGCATTCATGCGAAAAGCACACTCGCAACTCCCCAATACACACACGCATGTACATACATACGTAGAGATCAACCCGGGGCGTTTCACGCCGACACCGTCTCTGCACCCCTGCAAGGTCCACACACAAGCACCAACCCTTAGCACCAACTCAGCCAGACCGACACAGAACCCCGCCACACACCTCAGAACCCGGCACCGTGTTCCCCTGTGTGGGCAGCCAGCCGGGCCCTGGAAATGAAGCACACCTCAGGGCCCCGCATCTCGGCCTCCTCCTTCTCCAGGGGGGAAGAAACAACAACCCATGACCCACCTCCACACACACACACCACACACACACACACACACACACACACACACACAATGCACCGCAGCAGACAATGAATGCACCGACCCACCAGAGTGGCCCCAGACCCCCACCCCACCCCCCTGGGGGACATGGGTGGCGCCGGGCTCTCTCTCTCTTTGACTCGCCTTATCGCCCATTGAGAGTCGGCCTGTTGTGAGGCTGGGCTCTGCGGTCGCGGCGGCGCACACACTGCAGCCTCGGGACGGGTGGGTGGTCGCTTCCTGGTGCATTCCAAACCTTGACATTATGTGTGTGGGGGGGGGGGGGGGGGGGGGGACATAGTGGAATTTCATTTACACCTAATAGGATCTCTCCAGGATGCCAGAGGCAGCCGTTTAGCTGAGTTGAGGAAGGTTTTTTTGCGCTACACTATCCTGGTTACCTAAACAGTCCACCCTGACCGACACATTCCCAGTGTTAGCACGAAGAGCCTATATGTGAAGTCAAGTATATTATATATATTTTCTCTCTCTCGCTCTCTCTCTCTCTCTCTCTCTCTCTTGCTCTCTCTCTGATTGGATCCATATGCATGGGCTTTTACATAAAGAATAAACATTTCCCTGACTATGGAATCAGGTCATTTTGTTATTTGCCTCATGTTTTTCTCTCTGTATACGCTATACCCGCGCATACGGCTCTAACTCTGTGCAGCAAAAAAAAAAAAGTCAAGAATGTCAGCCAAAGAAAATTGTAATTGCCTATCGTGCATGCAAACAACTACATCAATAAAGCCCGAAGAGCTAAATGCAAGCCATCTGTTGGAATTATTACATTCCTGCACTGTAGAAATAAATTACGATAAAGATAAGAGTGACAATGTATATATGCGTGTGTGTGTGTGTACAGTACTGCTGTTTTTTCTACCACAAATAATGTCTTTCTCTTCATCCTAAACCCACCCACTCAAGTCCACACTAGAAGCCTCAACTCATCCAGTTGTTTGTTCTATCACTCTGATGGAGCCCCGGCCTAGCAACTGCCAGACCTGCATCCGCTGCAATTGCGCAATGGACAGAACGAGTGTGTTTGCATTTTTGCGACCTAGCCTCCCATGAGTATTTACTTTACCAGGTCAGTTAGCTGACAACAAAAATCAAGATGCCGGTGGAGGTCCGCCGACTGGACCGGATAGGGCGAGTGGGGATGTGAACGACTGCTGCTTTTTTTTTTACAAAGGGAGGGAAGTTTGTCTCGTACTCCCTTCCCAAAGAAGTAATTAAAATGTTTGCTCAGTGGCATTATTAAAAATGTTCTCTTTTCTTTCTTTCTTTTTTTCTTTCTTTCTTTCTTTCTTCTTTCTTTCTTTCTTTCTTTCTTTCTTCTTCTTTCTTTCTTTCTTTCTTTCTTTCTTCTTTCTTTCTTTCTTTCTTTCAGTCTGTCTGTCTGTCACCTCCTCCTGAGGAATATTTGTTTACACTCTTGAATTAAAATGTTTGCTCAGTGGCATTATTAAAAATGTTCTTTCTTTCTCTCTTTCTTTCTTTCTTTCTTTCTTTTTTTCTTTCTCTCTCTCTCTCTGTCTCTCTCTGTCTGTCTGTCTGTCTGTCTGTCTGTCTGTCTGTCTGTCTGTCACCTCCTCCATGGAGGAATATCTGTTTACACTCTTATCGACCCTTCTGCACGTGAAGATGCTTTTAGTAAATTGCTCCCTCAATGATGGAGGTCAAGTTACTCGGAGGCGAGGTTCCACAAACATGCTTTGCTTTGTCCATAAATGTCCAGAATCGGCTCACAAAGACAGACTGTCTGTCTGTGGCCCCTAATGCCACTCGGGGGGTTAAGGGTGATTAAGCCTCGACAGGGCTTATCTCTGTCTTCATTTCATGTAAAGGTGGTCCGCGGTGTCACACATGACCCTTCTGACACGTTAAAGTCTTCCCCTTGTTACGTGACGACGGGTTATTAAGGGTCGTACATCACGGGCCGTGTTCGATCTCAAGGGGGGTCTGCTGTATCGCTCGGCACCCCCGCGAGGATAACCGCGTGATGAACGGCGCGCTGTAAGGATGAGTAATGAGCGCCATTATCATCCCTCACGGTTGTTACATCACAGATGTCTCGCGCCTCGGACCTCCTTTTTTTCTCACGCTCCAAAATGTCTTTTACGAGGGTTAAGGGAGTATGGCGTACTCACAGTGATCTTTAATGTACATCGTGTAGCGTGTAGCCCCCCCCCCCCCCCCCCTCAGCTCCCAGGAGGGGGGGTGGGGGGCTACAGGCCCATCTCCGGCATTCTAGCGGTGGAGAGACCCCACATGTTGACGTTTCATTTCAAACAAAATGATCAAACTCATGTTTAGCGTCCCAAAGGGGAAGATGTTCTGATCGCCTGTGTGTTTTTTCCCCTCTTCTTCCCCCCCCCGCAGAGACTTGAGGTTCAACAAAATCAAGGACTTGCAACCCGGTTCCTTCAGACGACTAAAGAACCTCAACACGCTGTAAGTGCTTTGCTTCGGGAGAACGTGCATGTCGCGTCCGTCTGCTGTGGTTTTTTTGTGCAACGGCACCGCTGACCTTGAAAACGAGGCAACGTTCTACAAGAAATTCCCCAGAGCATGATTTATAAAATAAATAAATAAAAAAAACTCAGCCTCATCGACAGCAACGCTTTTATGTCGACAAACGCAGACAGACGGTGTTATTCAGTGCGGCGATGTTGTTTCACACATGTACGCAAGCTCATAATCTGGCAGGAATGTATTTTTCCATTTCCTTGACTGGGTCATTTTTCATATGTTCTGGCCCGCGAGACAGGGCATTGCTAACGTCTTGGTAACTGGGGCCAAGATGCTCTTCCAGAACCATTTGCATTTGAAATGGACAACATTTTTCATTCACTTCCAAGTTTAAGTGAATTCACACTTGACTGGTTTTGGAAGTAAACTTAAGCAAAACTAATTAAGTGCTGGAGGTAATTCTATCTTTAGATTTTACTGACGGTCAACTTGGCCGACTAATTATTGACATTTATCAAGGGTATATGTGCTATCCTTTGTCCTTTGTAATTTAAAAAAAAAAAACAAATGTATTTATGTACTTTTGTCTTCATTGTATTGGCATGCAGAATGTTGATTCTGTTTATCTGAACATTCACGTCAAATAATGTCTACAGTTAGTTTCTGTGTCAAAGGTCATGGGTTACTTTGTACATATTCTAATCTATTGCTATAGTTTCCCCATCTTGTACAAGTATCAATAATTCATTAATTAGCATTAGCGTTAGCATGACACAACCTCGCTTGTCTCGAGTCTGTTCCCATCACATGCTAATGACTGTTTTCTCCCTGGCAGCCTCCTCAACAACAATCTCATACGAGGAATTCCCAGGGGAGCCTTCGAAGACCTGGAAAACCTCAAATATCTGTGAGTCGGGCGCTTCGCGTCGATCTCATTTAAGCTCCGCAGGGTCAAGTTGACGGCTCTTGGCGCAGTGCGACCCGCTCATTGTCTTGTCGGTCTCGATACGCAGACGGATCTGGATCGGTGAAGTAGTGGTTGAGCCCTTTGCTCCTCGGGGCGGCAAAAACATGGCCCGCGCTGTGGGAATCGAAACACACACACACACAACCACACACACAACCACACACACACACACACACAACCACACACACAACCACACACACACACACACACACACGCGCGCGCGCGCGCGACGTACGCGCGCGCGCGCGCACGTACGCGCGCAGCGTGATAAGTGCTGACACTGCTCGTCAGCACAATGCCGGGTGACACAGAAACACAGAGGGGATGTTTCACACACAAAGAGTCAGCCTTTAATGAGAAGACACGCTCTGTCTGAACATCTGTAGTTATGTGTCTGGTCGTCCTGACCCCCTGCCGACCCCCCCCCCAGGCGGCTGCCAGCAAACAAAGGTGGTGGTGGTGGGGGGGGGGGGGGGGGGGGGGGGGGGGTGCTGTGTGATGTGCTGTTGCGGCGGTGATGACGCTCTTAGTCATCGCAAACCTGCCGGCAGTGAGCCAGCCATCTGTGCTCCGCGGTCGGGTTGGTTGGCCGAGACTTCTCCTCGAGACGGCTCTCTCTCTCACGTCCCCCTCCTCTTCATCAATGGCGGTAGACTCGTCTCCCTCCTCTTCGTCAATCGCAGTAGACGTCGTCGTCCCGCCTTCCCTTTTAGGTCAGCGGCAGATTCAGAGGTTCTGCTGTGTAGCCCCACCATCGCATTATTGCACATTTTTGGTTGTTGTTCTAAAAAAGATGTTTCTTCAATTTTTTTCTTTTCTTGTTTTTTTTTTTTTTTTTATCTTGCCTGGAGCCCAGCGATGACGGTATGCGTCTTGCTGTGACTGACTTGGCAGTGATTTGTTTTTTGAAGTGTTTGTAATGCAACACAGCTTAGCAACTCATTCAGACAAACAAAAGATTTGTACAGCCCCCCCCCCCACCCCCCCTGAAGAGGACCCAGAGATCTGACGGGGGGGGGGGGCTCATAAATAGCTTAGGCCGCCGTCGTTCCGGATACCGGTGTCGCGGTCTGACCATGGCACGGTGACCCTCGACCCTTCCTTGTTCTTCTGGTTCTTGTTCTTTTTTTTTTTTGCAACCGCAGCGAACACACACACACATACAGAAACATGAGCACACATACCCCCCCCCACCCCCCCCCCCCCCTCACAGGGCATGAGGCGTCCCCTCCCCGCCCGACTGTAATTGAAGCGTGGTGGACTACGGTGGCTGTAAAGGACTTGTTGTAATTACAGGGCCCCTCGCCCCCTTTTTTTGAAAGCGGAGTTCATCTGAAGCCACGGCCCCCCCCGGGCCCCCTGTGATTAGCGCAGGCCACACTATCACGCCCCCTCCTACCCCCCCCCACCCCCCCGCTGCCGCCACCGCCACCCCACCCCGCCCGCCAGCCCCTGTCCCACCTTAGTTCTCCCAACCCTTTTCCCTTCCTCCTCCTACCAATCAACTCCAGCATGTGGTGAGATGCTATCTCCCACCTCCGCATCTGTGACTCTATACGTAAATACCCCCCCACCTACCCACCACCACGCCTGCCTTGGGGTCTTTCACGTCCTCATCCAACACCACGGGAGTGTCTCGCAAATGGCTGCCCCAACCCCCCCCCCCCCCCCCCGCCACGCACAGATGAAAGGGTTAGCAGGTAGCGGCCATAGAGTTTAAGTATCACAAACATTCAGTGTTGGTGTGACGTGAGCACTCGGTCATTGTTGCAATAACATTGCGCAGCGATGTAGAAAACGAGGCGGGCGGCCGCCAGTGTGTTCAGCCTCTCTGCTCTGAGTTTGTCAGCGGTCTCCCCGGGCTCTCGGGGGTTTGGGCCCGACGCTGGTGAGGCCCCGGCACCAGCGCTGGTTTTGCTGCGGGTTCGGTTAGGTAATCAAGGGTCGGGGGGGCGTTCAAGAATGAAAAGACATTATGGAGACGAGAGTGATCCCTCTCATGTGGCTCCCGACGGCAAATATTTTTTTTGCGGTCGGTGGCAGCGGCGGGGGGGGGGGGGGGGGGGGCTGCTAACCTCGTGCTGTCTATAAGATAAGTGGACGGTTTTATAGGGCTACTGGAGCGCAGACCCTGAACCACCAGAGCTACTCTCTGTCCCCCTGGAGCCTGGACCCCGTGGCTCCTGAAATCCAGTTTCTCACGCCGCCCCCCCCCCCACACACACACCCCCACCCACCTCCACCCGCGCCCCCCCCCCCTCACAACCCGGGCCATCCCTTAACTGACCCGTGCATGTGTGTGCACAAACAGAGCGGCCAGAAACAAAAGGCTCTGGCAGCCTGCAGTCTGTGTTTCGCGGTCAACCGCAGGAGTCCTGGAAGCCCGGGATCGATGGATCTTTTTTTTTTTTGTTGACTTTTCTCTTTCAGAATGTCATGGAATATGTTATTAATGCAATGTTCCGTTTTTTTTTTTTTTTTTTTTTTTGCGACGTAGCTTTTTACGCCAATTACGCTGCGGTTCGCATCGCAGCGAATGATATATGTAAATATGTACGGCTCGGCCGAGTGCACACACACACACACACGCACACACGCGCACACACACACACACACACACACACACATACACACACACACACATACACACACGAGTTGGCCCGCTGGCGAGATGGCTTTTGAATGGGAGGTCATTCTATATTAGCTCCAGTGCTGGCTCCAGTTCTGGCACGCTTTTCAACTGAATTGAAGTTTTCTTCAGTAAACATCGCCCCCCCCCTCCCCCATCTCCCCACCACCCCCGTTAGAAGCCAGGGCGGACAATTCCACGATCAGAAGGCAAAGGTCCCGTCACGTTTTTGTACTGGCTTCGTTGCCTCGACCCCGGCTGACGGCATTAGCTCGGCTCTCACTGATGAGCCAAACCCAGATGCTTAAGTCTGATAGGGAGAGAGGGGGAGAGAGAGGGAGAGAGACAGAGAGACAGAGAGACAGGTAGAGAGAGAGTCAGAGAGATACGAATTCAACTTTTCACACCCGGTACATCTCAAACGTGACGGCGTTGACGCGCTCACACCCCACAAACATGACACAAAGCCTGGTGGAGAGAGAGAGAGAGAAGAGAGAGAGAGAGAGAGAGACAGAGAGAGAGAGAAAAAGAGAGAGGGGGGGGCCGAGCCGTGACAAAGAGGAATCCGCGGCGTGTTTATTTTTCCGTGCGTGCATCACGTCAGCGAGCGAGAGATCGGCATCTCTCCGAAAGAGCACATGAAAGGGGACCGATTGGGTGGGTGTGGGGGGGGGGGACCGATTGGGTGGGTGGTGGGGGGGGGAGCGCTGGAGGCCATTGCTAGTTCAGTGTCACATTTCCTCGTCATATAAAAGGGAGGAGGGGAACGCGCACACACTCGGCCCTGTGTTTGCACAGTGTTTGCGTAGCGCGGCGCCGAAAACGTCACGCTAATCTCCCGGGAGGGAGAGGCCCCCTGGCGCTTAGAGCGTTTTTTTTTTTGTTTTTTTTTAGCTAGCGCCAAATTGTGAAAGTCATTGTGAAAAGGATTTTCGAATTTGGATTGATGTATTTTGGTGTTGTTAACTTTTTTTCCGTTTACTGTTGTGACCAAATGAATTGTTGGGATGTGTTTGAATCTGTTTGGAATTAGTTTACTTTTTTTTCTTTTTTTTTTCTTTTAAACTTGGGGTTATTTATGAGTTTATTCTGTGTGTGTATTTTGTTGTCCCTCTGACCTCTGCCTCACCAACAATGGCCCCCGATGCTGGCGTAACAGCGAGGCTTTCTAAGACACATAACCTCACTGGGTGAGTGTAATTTACGGGAGTGCGGTCACATAGTCCAGATTGTGCGCATTGCCGTAATGCACATGGACTTCATTACCGGGCTCCGTTCACACGGTAGGCTGCAGCGTGCGGCCTGGGCTCTTATCAACGTGGGAACCCGTCATGTTTGGATCCAGTGTGAATGACTCATTCATGCTTTTTGGCAATTCATGTCATCAACGTGGGGGTCAAGCGCTTCTGACATTTTGGTTTTCGGGGGCGGGGGGGGGGGGGGGGGGGATTTTGGATGTGGGAGTTTTGGACTGTCCTGGGTTATGGTGGCACGCATGTGGTTGAGAGGAGAGTTGCGTGTCTGAAATGAGCGGCCAGCTCATCTCAGCTTCAATGTTTTTCATGATTTATTCACTCCGTGCAACGTCAGTGATGCCGCCATGGTGTTGCCATAACTGCATGGGGGGGGAAAAAAAAAAAAGTTTGAAATACTTCTTGAACAAAGTCAAATTTCAAACGTGCCATTTGAGCCGAAAATTAATCGACCAATGCATATTTTTACGGAAAATCAATCATCTGAGATTAGTCGAGTCGGGGTATATGCTCCCCAGGGAGAATTCAGATGTTACCATTTTTGTGCGTGTGCGCACTCGCGCAGTGCACACGCGTGTGTCCAATTGTGTGTTGTACTAATCTTACCAAACATCTCTCCTTTCAGCTATTTGTACAAGAATGAAATCCAATCAATTGACAGACAAGCGTTTAAGGGGCTTGTGGCTCTTGAGCAACTGTAAGTGACCAGCCTCCTCCGCGTCCTCACCCTGCTCCTCCTCCCTCCTGCTCGCCCCCGCCACTCCTCCTGCTCCTTCTGCCCTGTCATCTGACTGTCTGCCCCCCCCCCCCCCCCATCCCCACCCCCGACAACCCCGCCTCCCCCCACCCCGTGCCTCGCCTCCTTCCTTTTTAAAGGGTGTCTCCATGCTGCCCCATCGCCTAGCAAGATCAGTCAAAGTCCGCGCTCGACATTAACGCGGTGGGCGGCAAACGTGCCACAACCCAAAACACAACCTCAACCTCCCCCCATCCCCACCCACACACACCCCCAAGAGATCCCCACCCCACCCGAGATCTGACATGCGTCCTTAAGTGAGTTTGGATGTGCAGCGCTTAGATGCGCCGTGTGACCTGACTGCACGGGCCTTGACAGGGGCACCGCGACGGCCGTGTCCGTGCGTGGAGACGGCGGGGGGGGGGGCTTTGTTGTCCTGTGACCGCCTCCCGGTGCTGCTGCGCCGCTGCTGCACCTTGTTAACTCTCCACCTTCCTCCTCCAGCACCACCAGCACCACCACCACCACCGTGCATGAGCGTGCGTGGGTGCGTGCGTGTGTGCGTGCGCGCGGGCCCTTTTGTCCTGGCGTCGACCTCGTCGTCTTGGCCAATCCCGGCGGGGGGGGGGGGGGGGGGGGGGGGGCGTGGTTGTTTTTGTTGCATGTGTCGCATGTCCGACGGCCACGAACAGATTGGGTTGCGCCTGACCCCCGCCCCCCCCCTGCTCCCAGCATGACTTCCAGTACGCCCCTCTGGACCGGACGGTCTCTCTCTCAGTAGCAGGCCCACGTGGTGGCTTATTACCGCCAGGGCGTTTTGCATTGTGTCCCAATCTGAAGCTTTTAAAATGAAATTACAAATTGCCGATTCTGGCGCTACCATGTTCAGAAGAGCATAACTTTATTTGTGAACTTTTCGAGTCCAATTATCGAAAAACACAATGGTGTGTACTGTATGTTATCTCTAAATTGTTTTTAATTTTTTTTGCAAGAAATGGCCCCGTCAAGTCCGTCAGTAGAGTCTGCCTGGAATTGCATGCGTGAAGGATGACGCATGTTTCAACAGTGGTTTTCGCTGATGTTTCAGCGAAAACATGTCACGTGCTCTCACGTGACACCGCCGTCGATGAAAACGTAAAAAAATGGCGGAACGCCGTTTATTATGCCTGCGAAGGGGGCGAACGGCGGCTTGCTGGGCTCCACGGGGGGCCGGCGTTCCCTTTATACCGCCGGGCAGTTTGTCTGACGTGCAACGTCTCCTCGAGAGAAAGAAAACACACACAAAAACAAAATGGAGGCCTGCTTCAAACCCCTCGCTGGCGGCGATTGCGGCCTCACTGTAGCCCACGTCAACGTTGAACAAATGGCTAATTCACTACGCGCGGCCGCTCCAGCGCTAGGCTCTGTGCCTCGCAGCTGTTTCTAGTTTCTCCACAGTAATGACGGGTTTTATATGTGGGTGACAAGTTCCTAGGCAGATTGAACACATTTATAAGACCCCCCCCCCCCCCCCCCCCCCCCACACACACACACACACACACACACTCCCCCGCAATCCCCACCCCCACGTACCATTCTGCCGGGGGTGCATCCCCTGAAAGCTTCCCCAAAGTCACATGCTTTTGTTAAATTGGCCTCCTCTGAAACCATGCACAGCCCCGTCCCGAACCGCTGCCACGCAGATGAATGGCGGGTTGGTTGGTGGGGTTTTTTTTTTATGCGCTCGCTAGCGTGTTTGTTGTGTGGAGTTTAATGGCGGATCACGCGCCGCAAGCCGCGGCCAAATACGCTGAGCACATGTCGGAAAGATTTACCCGCAAACGGCTGCGATCCGAGCCCAGTTGCATCACGCTTCCAGCAAACCGGAGTGTTCTTATCTCGCTTTGAGTTCTTTTCATGAAATAAATCAACCAGCCAATAAAGCACCACCCCCGCCCCGCCAATAAAACAAACAAGGTCATGAAAAGTTTTGAGAAGACAACAGGAAAACTCAGTAAGTCTACTTGGCTCCTACACGTGTCTAGTTTGGTGTAGATTGTGTTCGGCCAGCCCGGGTAGCCATCGAACCCTCGCTACTTTAGCGTACTTTAGTCATGTATGCGTGTCATTTTTTCCTCTGAGATATTATGATGGGCTCCCCGAAAAAATAAACGAATCGTACAAAAAAACGACGATTGTAAAATGAACCCAGATGCAGTGTCAACGTCATGTCCAACAGTCCACCCGATTTCACTCCGGTGTTGCCATGGTTTCATTGACATATAGAAGGCTGTGTATATGCCCTGTGTCATCGCGAGTCTCGTGTTCTGTTTCACTTTTTCCCCCTGTGTCTGCTCTGCTAATGCGGCTTCCTTGACTGTTGCTTTTCCTCCTAAAACAAGCCTGACGCCCAACTGAATGCTTACAGTAGAGCTT
>JAXIVH010000014.1:3197693-3200193 GCA_036785325.1 Urophycis tenuis | reverse complement strand
AGCACCACGCCGGCGTCACTGGCAGCAGCGAAAGCAGCTGAAGCCGGCCAAAAAAATGTGCATTCATATTTGGCCGACTGTCAGTGATTGTCTGTGGTGGTGGAGCCTTGGCCGCTCGCACCGGGGGGAGTCTGGGCAGCCCGGGCTCTCCGCGCTTCCCACTGGAAGCCGCTGCAGCCGGGGCCAGCCGGGGCCAGCCGGGGCCAGCCGGGGCCAGCGGGGCCAGCGGGGCCAGCCGGGGCCAGCCGGGGCCAGCCGGGGCCAGCCGGGGCCAGCCGGGCCAGCCGGGGCCAGCCGGGGCCGGGGCCGGGGCCGGGGCCGGCAGGGAGCAGTTGGCAGGGCTGGCGGGTGAAACCCGACCGCGCTTTAAGCTCAGTCGCTAATGACGGCCTCCGACTTGCCCGTTCTTGCCGAATGAACATTACCCCCACCACCCCCACCACCACCACCCCCCCACCCCCCACCCCCCCCCCCTTTCTTCCTTGGTTCCTGTCATCTGTCTGCGTTGGTCGGGGGAGGAAAAGAATGTCTCTTACAAAAAAAAAAAAAAAAAAAAAATAATGGTGGAAACAATGCAACAAATTCAACACACACACCCACCTCCTCCTCCTCCCCTGGGCCCTTTCTCCCTCACACAGACACACACACACACACACACACACACACACCACCTCCATCATTGTAAACACCCTTGGACAGTGCTGCTGTGCATACTGGAGGCGGTGGAGGGGGGGGGGGGGGGGGGGGCAGCCCTGTATGATATGCGTGGCAGGCTCCTAATGTCTAATGTCAGTCGGTGCTGACGTGTTGAGAGAGTGATGTGGAGGTCCAGTTGACAGGAGAGACAGAGAGAGAGAGAGAGAGAGAGAGAGAGAGAGAGAGAGAGAGAGAGAGAGAGAGAGAGAGGGAGAGAGAGAGAGAGAGAGAGAGAGAGAGAGCAGGAGAGAGATGGATGGGCCTTTTTACGGCGCAGAAGGGTGGGGTCCTTAGCAGTCCCGCGAGCAGCTGATCAGGGGGGTCTTGGGTGGAGCAGTGTGCAGATGGCGTGGCTCGGGAAGATTTATGGGCCGTGGGCCAAGTGTGTGGTTTGTAGATGACTTGAGAAGATGAAGGTGGAGGAGGAGGACTCTCCGTGAAGCACCACTCATCTGTTGACCCCTGTGTGTGTGTGTGTGTGTGTCAGTGTGTGTGTGTGTGTGTGTGTCAGTGTGTGTGTGTGTAGTGTGTATGGTGTGTGTGTCAGTGTGTGTGTGTGTGTGTGTGTGTGTCAGTGTGTGTGTGTGTGTGTGTGTGTGTCAGTGTGTGTGTGCGGCGCGACCATGATCAAGTGCCAGTGGTTAAGAGTGCGAGCAGAGGGGGGGGGAGGGGGGGGGTAGAGAACGCGCGTCGGCACACAACTCTGACGTCACATCCCAGGCAGCGTGTTCCCGGACTCGTAAGCATGGCACCTAACGCTCACACGTGGCACGTCCGCACGTGGTGTCTGCGCGGAGGAGAAAAAAATGGCCACCGCCGCTGCTGCTGCTGCTGCTGCTGTGCGTGTAGCATGCAGCATAGAGGGTAACCACGACGACGAGCATCGCGAGGTGCTGGAAACCAGCCGGGGGTCACCGCCACGCCACACACACACACACACACACACACGCATATGCACACTCAGTCACACCAGGCCCCCACCACTTCCTCAATAATGGTTTATGTTTGCATGGGGACATGCCTACCCTTGTTCTAACCCAGGAATCCCCCCTAATTATCCCAAATTAAGTGCTAGTAGCATGGGGCGGGGGGGTAGGGGGGGGGGGGGGAGGGGGGAGTGGGAGTGGAAGTGGGTTGAAGGGTCTCCTGTTTCTGGAAATGTAACTTTTGCGTCTTGTTTCATCTGTTCTGCAGAACAGCGTCTTTTGTATGCCACATGGTTCCCCTCTGGTCGTGGCTGTGGGCCCATGTTATTCCTGATGGGCTTGTGGACGTTGTGAGCAAAGTATGCGTTTGTTTTTTTGCTGCCGGCGTCGTTTTTCCCCCCAGTTTTGAGAAGCTCGCCGGCTGTGCACAGAGGAGAAGTTGTTTTCTTTTGGCCCTCCGAATAGGTCAAATAGATTTTGAGTCTTAGTTGAATGGGGGGAAAATTGCATCTCAGCTAATTGTGTTAAACGTGGTACCACGAAGGCAACCGAAAAGCAGGACAAAGGAGTGTGCGCAGAGAGCGAGCGCAGAGATAAGTGCGCTTCAGAAATACAATCTGCAACCGAGGTTCCTGACGTTCAAAGACGCGACGCAGGCGTATTAACGTAATGACCGCCGGGCTGTGGTGCCAGCGGTATTGATGAGGACCTGACAGACACACCAGCAGCATCGATGAGGACAAGCGTGTGACCAACACGTCCTGTCGTTGGATCCACAGTGTACATAAGGCTTTGGAAGTGCAGGAGTTTTCATAGTTGCTAGATTATCCTTTTGTTTTTTTCAGTGTAATCCCAGCGGGTGTATGTGCGTGTGTGTT